>JALHLI010000028.1:287500-535000 GCA_023349425.1 Anthopleura sola
TTATAGTAATGATAATGATTGATGTTGACCTTGTTTTTGTGTTGTTGTTCAAAGGGATCCTAGCGCGATGGTCAGACCCAAAGTGTCCATGTCCTCGTGTCTGGAGAACCTCTCCACACCAGAGACTATACAAGACTTTTACAGTCCTGCGATAAAGGCGAAAACTACTGCGTTGAAGTAAGAATTATTCGATTCCTATTCGCTTCCTTTCCCTCCCTCTTTTCTTTCTTCCTTCCTTTTCCTTCTTTCTTTCCAGCCTTCCTTCCCTGCTTCCTTGCTTACATCCATGCTTCCCTGTTTCCTTCCTTCCTTCCTTCGCATCTTTCCTTCCTTCCGGCCTTCCTTCACATCTTTCCTTCCCTCCTTCCTTCACATCTTTCCTTCCTTCCTTCCTTCCTTCCTTCCTTCCTTCCTTCCTTCCTTCCTTCCTTCCTTCCTTCCTTCCTTCCTTCCTTCCTTCCTTCCTTCCTTCCTTCCTTCCTTCCTTCCTTCCTTCCTTCCTTCCTTCCTTCCTTCCTTCCTTCACATCTTTCCTTTCTTCTTTCCATCCTTGCTTCCTTCATCTATCCGTAATTCAATATTCTTATCCAATGTTAACTCTTTTCCCCCCAGAACTACTCGCTTCTTAACTTTCCCAGATTATCTTATGATCCAAATCAAGAAATTTACTCTTGGTGAAGATTGGGTTCCAAAGAAACTAGGTATGATATCACATACACCATGCACGTTTGTCATCAACAAGCTTTTTAAGAATACTGCTTCTTTTGGATGTGAACCCCTATCCCCTCCCTCGGCCAACAAAAAGTCCCTCGATTTTATCAAGCCTGGAACAACCTCTGGACTCGTCAAAATCAGGGCACAGCTAACTCACAGATGGAACACTGAAACAACCTCTGGGCTGTTCGATTTTTCGGAGGGAGGAAAACCAGAGAACCCGGGGGAAAATACTCCAATGAAGAGAGACAAACAAACTCTACTCACATGTGATGCCAAGTCCAGGAATCGAATCTGAGACCCCAGAGGTGCGAGGCGAGGCATTATCACTACACCAACCCGACCCAGAAAATCCAGAGTTTGCGAGTTTAATCTGAATGGAAAGTTGACAATGGATGTCAGGAAAGACAGTGGGAGATCCTAGTTCTTTTTCGTTGCCTTCTCCTACTTCGTGTATCAGTTTTGAGAATTAACAAATTTAACTGTAATAATATACACAGATGTTGAGCTAGAGGTTTTGGAGGAGCTTGACTTGACTCCACTGAAAGGGACTGGGCTCCAGCCGGAAGAGGAGGAACTCCCTGAAGAAGAAGCCCCAGCTGCTGCAGGTGAGTGATTGGAGAGGTTGGCGTGTTTATTTAGATGTTGAAGGAAGTTGTTTGTTGTTCGTTGGTTAGTGCAGTAAGGAGATGAATAGATATCATGAAGGAAGGAAGAGAGGGAGAGAGGGAGGGAGGGAGGGAGGGAGGGAGGATGGATGGATGGATGGATGGAAAGAATGTAGAAAGGAAGCAAGGAAGCAAGCAAGGAAAAAAAAGGAAGGAAAGAAGGAAGGAAGGAAGAAAGGTAGAAGGTAAGGAAAGAAGCAAACAGGAAAGAAAAAAGAAAGGAAGAAAAAAAAGAAAGGAATGAAGGAAAGAAGGAAAGAAAAAGTCATGTTTCTATTACTAATTTGAAACAAATCCTGTTCTAATGCTTCTTTCTTATCAGAGCCTAACATCGACGAGGGCATCGTCCAACAGCTTGTAGACATGGGCTTTGACCGACAAGGATGCATAAAAGCAGCTCACTTCACAAATAACCAAGGTTAGATTGCATTGTACAGATAAATGTTATTCAATGCTAAATGCTTCATGCTAATATTAATATAATACTACTATTTCTGTTATTTCTAGGCGTCGAAGCTGCCATGAACTGGGTACTGGAGCATATGGGGGACCCAGGTAAGTACACTCAATATTTTTTTTAAACTAGGAAGAAACAGGAAATGACGTCAAGTGGAACCCAGCAATACAATGGATCCCTTTCACGTGACGTCAAAGCAGCTCAATTTGGAGGACAAAACAAAAGAATTTCAATCTCATGAGCATTGGAATCTATTGTTTTGTCTTCCAAATTGAGCTGCATTCCGAGGTGCTGCAAGGGGTTTGTATTATGGGTTCGTTAGCTTTTTAGCCGTTGGGTGTTTTGAAATATTCATAAAGTGAAGACTAATGTCGTTATTGATAGATTTTACAGAGCCTCTGCGGCTGCCAGGATCAAAGCCGTCTGCTGCCAACATCAATGAAGAATCTGTAGCTATTGTTATGTCCATGGGATTTACTAGAGAACAGGCTGTCAAGGCTCTGAAGTCCACGGTATGTTATTCATCCTTCTATTCAATCTTATTATCCATTCACCCCGCATCTATTCATCCTTCCATCTACAGTATCTATCCATTCTATCCATCCATCCCTCCATCCATCCCTTCATCCATCCATCCCTTCATCCATCCATCCCTCCATACAATCGTCCGTTCATTCCTCCATCCTTCATCCATCCACCCACCTGTCCATCCGTCCGTCCGTCCGTCCCTCCCTCCCTTTAACATTCTATTACATTCCATTTCTCTCATCCCATCTATCCTTTCTTTCTTCTAACTATCATGAATCACATCTGTTACTAGGATAACAACCTTGAGCGAGCAGCGGACTGGATCTTTAGTCATGCGCACGAATTAGACGCCATGGACGTAGATGGACCGGAAGAGACTGGTACCAAATTTAAAGACGGGCCCGGAAGTAAGCTATTAAAGCTACGAATAGGCTTCAAAAATACTAAACCTTTTTCACGCCGTATACAGGGGAGAAAATCTACTGTTCTTCCTTCTCCTTCTCCTTCTCCTTACATTAATCAATGTATTCTTCCTGTTACAGAATATCGTTTAATAGCGTTCATTAGTCACATGGGAACATCTACGATGTGTGGCCATTACGTCTGTCATATTCTTAAAGATGGAAGGTATGGAAATTCTTTCTTCGCGTAGTTTTTAGCACAAAAATACGCATACCATGTTTATCGAATATTTAATTCTCAGTGGAGGTTTTTACGCGCTGACATGAGTAGTATTAGTAATAATTATGTTATGCCTCCAGCAAGAAGAGACTGCTAATAACATCTATTTCTTTTTCTCTTGGTGAAAACAGATGGGTTATCTTCAACGACAGAAAGGTCGCACAATCAGAAACACCTCCTAAGGAGCTTGCTTACCTGTACCTTTACAAAAGGATGGTCTAGACTAGATTTTCTTTGGTGTCTGTGTCTTGTCATATTTATTGTTGCTAAATAGACTATCAATTAACGTCACTTCCGGTAATGTTTTGACTGGGGGGGGAGGGGGTAGACCTCTTTACCTTGGGCATTTGTTTTGCCCATTTCAGACCACGTGTCATTCCTTTCCTTTGAGAATAGGATTCTTTGTTTCATTTACGTCCAAACAAAGAAATGATACTCAATGGAATGACACGTGGTCTGAAATGGGCAAAACCCCAAAAAGTCACCGCGTCATTGAGAGTAAACAGAAAGAAAAAAGAAGGCAAGAAATAAAACAAAATAAAAGAAAGAAAACAGAAAGGAGAATGAAAAATAATGTTGCAGGTTTTTGATTGGATCGATTTGTGTGTTTTCATTGGTTCATGGCCGAATATTCTGATTGGTTGAGCTTTCCTGTGTTTTGATTGGTTCACGGTGGAAGCCATTTGAGGGTCATGGTATAAAAGACTTTGATTGGTTGAGCTTTCATGTTTTGATTGGTTCACAGTGGAAGCCATTTTAGGGTCATGGTATAAAAAACTTTGATTGGTTGAGCTTTCCTGTGTTTTGATTGGTTAAAATTGAAATTTCTGTAGCGCACGACTTTAATCATGTTATACACAATTTTTTGCATCTAAATAACGTTTTTTGACTTAATAGAGAATTTAAATAATATAGTTATGATATTTGCACTTAATAAAAAATGTCTAGCTCCTTTTCAACTTCTTCAAACATTTTAAAGGAAACGGGATACCTGTGGAATTAAAATTCTAAGGCATTTCATCGAGCATGCGCAGTGAGCATGAAGTGCTCTGGGGTCGAGTAAGCTAATCGGGACAACTTAAAGATGAATGCTTCCGTATTAGGCCAGCTTTCCTCCAAAGGAATAATATGTATTTTCTACTATGGGCTTCCTGTTGAAGGTGACAGTAGAAAAAGACTGGTACTAGGGAGGGCCAGGTGTTTTCGCTTTCATTCCCTCTCGGCCAAATTACACAAAGGACGTTCAATGAAACTGAAAATACTGAAGAGCTACTGAATATACGAAAATACACTTCGATCTGTGTAAAGGAAAAAGGTTTAAAAGTATTGTCTTTAGTTGAGGCTGGGTTTTTAGATTATTCACTACTTTCCATACATCGGTTCACTGGTCAAACAAAGCATTCAACCGAGGCTGCAAGGTACAAATTTAAATAATCCTTTGAAACCATCCACCCCACAGCCTCGATTACAGCGCGACGCGCAAAAGTATGAACACTTTTAATGCATTGGCATACTTCTATGCACGGGTTTTTTGCTCCAAACGAGCTTTCACACGCCTTATTTGGTAAAACCAGACAGCTTTGCATCAATAGACCTCTCCACCTTCGTATGCAAATTGCCCATTTCAGACCACATGACATTCACTTAAGAAATGTTCTTTTGTTAAAATATTTACACATGAAAGAATCAATTCCCAAGAGTGGCATCGCGTGGTCTGAAATGGGCACAACAAACAACGAAGGTAGAGAGGTCTATTATGTCTGTTTAAAGTACAAAATCCCGTGCATAGAAGTATGCGAATACATTAACTGTACTGTGGTCATACTTTTGAGCGTCGCGCTGTAAATGCTTTGTCTTTGACCAGTGAACCGATGTATGGAAAATAGTTGACAGCATAGCAACGGTAACTAAGGGTATAGACCACAGTAGTTCTATAAGGACAGTTGATAAGAACTAAACATATTTGAAAGAATCAAATTTTATAACTAATTTCCCTCAATATGAAGCTTTTTTTGCCGAGTCCTAAGAAATCTCCGAGGAGTTCAACTTTGCTTGTTACAGTTAAAAGATTGACTAGTATACTCGGTTGGGGAATATTAAACAATTATTGCGTGAATGAGGTTGAGCATGATATCGTATCAGCCTACGGCTTTGGCAGATAACACTGCCTTGGTCTTGATATTCACGATATCACGCGAAAACCGAATTCAATAACTGTTATTATACATTTTGTAAACTAAGAATAAAGATTTAATTCTACTTTCGAAAAAATAACAAGAGTATTTCCATTTCAATTGTGACCTTGAGTACACTAGTGAATTCGACATGATAAGAGTATTATCATTATCAATACATTTATCATGTCGAGTTCACGCGATATCAGGGATTGGCTGAGGGCTATCGGCCAATCAGAAGCGAGATAGTGAGTAAAATGTTTAATAAAATATGAATTTGGTCAAAATTGCACTGAAAATTCTCCTGGGTCAGTTTCATGATATAAAAAAGTACAGCCGATGTTCTGATAATTTCCGAAGCGAATAACTGTTCTCCAAGTAGTAATTACTGCGATTCTCAATATTCTGCGAACTCGGTAGTTGCGAGTTTCTTGTTGGAATTTGGTTTTTCGCTGCCGCCAGTCAAAAATATAAAAGGTGCCGACTGATTAGTTTTGATTGACGTCAGCGAAAAACCAATTTCACAATAAGCCATTGAAATGTCTGAGTTCGCAGAATATTCGATTGAGAATCGCAGTAAATATTTTATCGAATCGAAAGCCATTAACCAAGTTCTCCAGTGTCCTTGAGATTACATTATTAATTTTGAGAGATTGTAAATAATGTTCGTTGATGACCGATATTTAGCCTTTTGCTGTAAATGGAGTTTGTTGTCGCTGAGTCAAAGTCACGTTTGCTAGATCTATTTTAGAAATGAGTTGGAGTAATGATTGATCAAAACTTTTCTTACTTCAAAGGCTTGAAAATGGATTATTTGACAACTATATGATGATTAATAAATTATACATTTTTGATTAGTTCGCGTGACGACGGCCAAAACTCATTTTAAGGAAGTAACTGACAACAGTTATTGTTAAATTATGTAGGAGAGCTTTCGTAAATAATTAAAATTTATAATCAAAAGAACGAAAAAAATGATAAACGATGGTGAAATTTGACCGCAAATGTAAAGAAAGAGAAGAAAATACAAGAAGAGAGAAGGGAATGGGGGGGAGACAAGAGTTGGAAGAAGAGAAGAGAAGAACTAGAGTAGAGAGAGAGAGAGAGAGAGAGAGAGAGAGAGAGAGAGAGAGAAGAGAAGAGAGAGAGAGAGAGAGAGAGAGAGAGAGAGAGAGAGAGAGAGAGAGAGAGAGAGAGAAAGCTAGAGAGAATACATACAAAATTAAATATTGAATAAGTGGTTCGAATTATTGAATTTTTTATTTTTATAATTTCATTACTTTTCTTCCTTTTTTTCTTTCGAAACTTGTTATATTTACACTAGAAGACACTAAATATTATTACATATGAAGTAGTTTCTGAATCAAAGCATATAAAGCAGTACGAATTTCACCAACTCTCCAACAATAAATGACTGGATTAAGAGCCCCATTACACATCATTACACTACTCGTTGCCATAAGCATAAAGCTAATAGTCTTATTCCACTCTTGTACAATTAGAAGATAAGTTAAGGCTAGTACGTGTGGGCAATAACAGACCACGAACGCAAATACTATTAAGTGCATCGTCTTGACAGATTTCTTGAATCGTGGCATGTTCATCTGCTCGACGAGATTCCTTTGGGCATGAATTTGTGCCGAGTGTTTACGAATAGAATGAGATATCCGCGAGAGAAAAAATGCATTTAATACTAGGGTAAAAACAAAAATAAAGATATCCATCGCTGCCATATTATCGCTGTAAACCGCTAATCTGATTAAACAAGCAACCAAGCTACAAATCCATATAGCTATGATACTTGAAATGTTGCGTTTGGCGGTAACAAGTTGATTGTATCTTAAATGAAGAAGAACAGCAAGGAATCGATCGCAAGTAACGGCGGTCAAGTTACCGAGAGATACCATCGACAACATCGTAAAACTCGCAAAAAAAATTCTATCAGAAATCGCCGCAAGTTCAAAATTATACGTAAACAATGCATACAGATGTATACAGAAGGATGGCTGGACGAAGATCCCGACACAAAGGTCCGATATCGCTAAGCCAAGCACAAGGACATTTTTCGAACTTCTAATACAGCTTGTCGTGATGAAAGTTAAGATTATAAAGAAATTGAAAATCGTTGCAATAGTCGCAGATATTGTGTTCAGGATTATCATGAAGATCAGAACAATCCTGTAATCTTGGTCGGTTATGAACGTTAAATAAAAATCTGTGGAGTTGGCGTTGGTCTCTGACGAGCGATTGCTATTCATCTTGAGATGGAGTATTGAAGACTGAGCCGTTATCTGATTTCTTCAAACAGAGTTCAGCTAGTTCTCACTGGCTTGGCAATTCACAGGTAGAGTGAATTATAAATGAGAACAGTTCACTCCCTTTTTATGCAATTTCACCGGTGAATTAATGAATATCAAGAGAGCAGATGTTAAAAAAGTTCTGATATCAAAAACAATATATTCCACTCATTATTTTAAATCTTTCTACTCAAAATAAAAAAAGCATTCCTGACTGTGCCAAGTGTGAATAGTTCTCTGACGGTAATGGAAGCATAAAACCGGCATCAAGTTTACATTTTTCTAAATTGATTTTGTTCAAGGTTTAATTGTTTTTTGTCCCACAAAAAGTTTAGTTGAAAAACACTGAAGCTGTTAAAAGTCATACTGAGTAAATCAAGCAGAAAGATCTACCTACACAGTCACTGCACTAAAAGTTTTCTAAAGGAAGAGCATTCGTACTGAGTAAGTCAGAAAGACTTCACCTACACTGCACTAAAAAGCTATTACTTAGTTAGTACTGAGTGCATTCAGTAAAAGCGTGAAACACTAATTACTAAATTGTGCAAAATAGTGCTAGTTGAACAAAAGAAAACAAAAGAATTAGTATAAAATAGTACAAAATAGTGTTACTAATGTTTCATGCTTTTACTGAATGCACTCTACTGAGTAAGTCAGAAAGACTTCACCTACACTGCACTAGAAAGCTATTCTAAAGGAACAGCACTGCATACTGAGTAAGTCAGAAAGACTTCACCTACACTGCACTAAATAGCTATTCTAAAGGAACTGCAGTATTTTTACTATTTATTTGAAATCAGTAAGTACGCTTTAAGACACATTTGCACACAAAACTGATTTAGGATATACAAGCAGCTCAGTGGTGTAAGTGTTTAAAGAAGGAAATAGTGTAAACCGATCAACGTTACTAACTATTAATCTATTTGATTTCCACTTATTATTTTCAATAATAAGTTTATTTTAAATTTAATCAAATAAGCGAAAAAGCTAGACAAGAAAGAAAAAAAAAACAAAGCAATAAGGAGACAAGAGGAAGTAAAGGAAGAGATTCTTTTTGTTTGTTTTCGGGTTTCTCTGGGTCTTCTCCACAGACCCCCGCACGCTTTCCAGTTCTTGAAATTTTCTTCCCTGAGGCCTCGTAGATTTGCTTAATTTCATCAGTTATAATGGTTTTCATCCTTATTTATTCGTATCTTTTACGTACTTTACAACAGTTTTAGCCTTTGGAAAAACTAGGTTTGTTCTCATAGATACAAATTCACTCGTACACTGTAGGTTGACAACTATTGTAAATAACGAACTTAAATGGTTGAAAAGGTCGACTTGCAGTAGACGAAACTAGTTCCTAAAAAAATGTGACTTTAGTGCGTAAAAGAAGATGAAATAGATTTAGAACCGTGTGAAATGAAGTTCTTACGAACCTCTACAATTTTGGCCGTGTACGGTTTCCAAATCGATCTGTGAGTTAAGGCGTGATTACACGAAGCAATTTTCTCTGCAGCTTGTCTCGCAACGGCGTTGCGAGACAAGTTGCAAGACGGTTTACACGGTGCAACGGAGACGCAATCATTGCCGAATGTAGAAACGAATTCTACTTTTCTCAACAATTGCTGCAACTACGCCGCTGCGACACAAGTTGCAGAGAAAATTGCTCCGTGTAATCGCGCCTTTAGCCATGCCCTGACTTAGATCAGCCCAGAGGTTGTTTCAGGGTTCTATCTGTGAGTTAGCCGTGCCCTGACTTAGATCAGCCCAGAGGTTGTTTCAATGTTCGATCTGTGAGTTAGTTTTAAATTAAAAATTAAATTTTCTATCACAGTTTCAAAGTGTTTTAATGGATTAAAAGGCGAACAGCGTTATGCTAGACTTTCGGTCTTTATAGAACCTCTTAACGCCCTCGTACTTTACGGGACACCAACCACTTATGCTTTGTTAAATCAGTTAATTTCAGCGCACCTTGAGTTTTTCGGAAATATAGTATGATAACTTATTGTTAAGTAGAAGAAGGCTAATTATATCTTTAGAAACAGGCTCCACTGCATGTGAGTGCCATCACCGTTAACTTCTTCTTGTGATCTTGGTGAAGTGCCTTTAGATATTGCTTCCGCCCTTAAAAGCCAATTCGAAGGTTCCGTAGTTCAGTCTATTTTTCAAACTTGGTTATAGCAATGGACTACTTCGACGATGCGGTGGCCATTTTTGTAGGGGGTAAATATACAAATCTTTGTTACACTTATGGCGTCGATTTAAATTAACGTTTCAACCCTAGACAACTTGACAAGAGATGAATTAAGAAGATGGGCATGAAAGAAAGACAAGTAAACGAAACTCTCTATTTCATCCGACATCTTTGTTTTCTTTTGCCCCCTGGACGCCCCATAATGCATTGCGATTCAAGATGTGAAAATAATGACTGATACTACGTAGAAAAATGAAGTGCTTGTCACTTAATCAGCATGATAGGGCCAGAGAAACCCAGGATTTTGTTTTTTTCTTCATAAAATCCTACGTATACCCCGGCATCTCTCACACGGTTCTTTTCATTAACTTAGATTCAAGCAAGATGACCGCCGCATCGTTGAAGTAGTCCATTCTCCATCATAAAACAACGTGTGATTCTCTATTTTTTTACTTACACATCTAGTGGTTTAAGATCGGTGCGTTGATTTGGCTGGAACTAAAGCAAAGAAACGTATTCTCAAGGGAATAACAGGTGGTCTGAGATGTGAAATTTTTTGAATGGAAAATTTCTTATTTGAAAGCAAAACGTGAGGAAGCAGTGAAGTATTACTATCAGGCACATATTTGTACTGAATAGTACTGATGAAACAACAGAAAACAATAAACATTACACTATCCGTAAGTTATATTTTGTAATATTTAGTGCAGATAAATTTAGTACTCTCATAGTTAATGGAGTGGAAAGGTTTAGAAACCTATTGTTCTAGGTTTTTGTTTTTTTCCATTGTTATATGACGTTGACCGTGCACAGAGAAGGTGGGAAATTGCAGTGTTTGTTCATAATAACTTAGGGAACATAGACGATTTTTTTCTCAAAAATGTTCTAAAATAGATGGTATTTGTTACAGTGAGGACACTCGAACCATGAACACTTGATAGTTTTATATTTTTTATTTCATGAACTTTCTACTGCTTCAAACCTTCTGAAAATGAAGCACTGAACTCAAATAATCTTATTGTTCAAAATAAATCATATTTCCAATCGATTCACACAAGGGATAAAGGAGAAAAAAGTATGAAAAAACCTCAAAGTGTTCACGGTTCGAGATTCTTTTTTTTTTATTGAAAAGGAAATCACCCGGCAGTTTGGGCTATGGAAACAAGTATCTACCAGGAGACTTGGACTAGAGCGTCATGACAAAGCGCGAAATTCAAAATGTTTTAAGCAACAGGTCGCCCTGTTGAGCAAAGCCACAAAACGTTTTGTATATCCTTTATGCCGTCTCTCCTTTAATTACATCAAAGACATGCTTTCATTTTAGCTCATATTCTTACTTTGAAGATATAAATATAAAGGATACGATGCCGATGAAACTCTATTTTGGTACGAGATATTTCTAAATACATCGAAGAAATTCGAGTTATGACACGAAGAATGGTAAACAGTTGCATTGGATACCATGAAAATTTTACGTGCTGAATATTTCAAGTAAAAAAAAAACAGATTGTAAGGTCATGCAGAGTCGATCTTATTCTTTGGTAACTAGTAAATAAAGAAATGCACTTCTTACCTTGATTTTTAGTTACTCTTTGTACATACATCGGACCGGTTTTGCTCGATTCCTGATTAAGTTCTTTCTTGTAGCACTAGCCGTCCTCATAAACCTTCCAAAATACATTTAAAAAATCAAAACATTCTTGAATAACAACTCAGATATGAAGTTTATACATTAAAGAACACATTAAAACAACTAGTTTTGATACACAGGCATTTTTAACTGTAAAAATTTGAGAATAACGTCGGCCAAACCTACCTCTTTCACTGCCGCGAGTAAGGTCTTCGAATAATTCCACGTGGGGAAGGCAAGATTATATGCTGATTAGGATACAAAAGTGCGAATTTACTTCCGGTAGCCGTCGTACTAGCCGCTGTCCGAGGTTGGTTGAGATCATGAAATTATTGGATCATGTAGTGGTAGTTTGTGAGAGTGAAATGGGGAGAAATTTGGAAAACAGTATTCGTAATGAAAATGTTTACTCACTGTGAAAAAAAGAATAAGTACAAGCAAGATTTTATAGTTTTACGAATATAGTATAGTTCAGTTCTGGAAACTTGGGGTAGTTACTATCTATTCCCAAAGCAAAGGCAGAGCAGAGCAGTGCAGAGAAGAGCAGAGAAGGGAAGAGAAGGGAAGAGAAAGGAAGAGAAGGGAAGAGAAGAGAAGGGAAGAGAAGAGAAGAGAAGAGAAGAGAAGAGAAGAGAAGAGAAGAGAAGAATTATAGCATAAAGTAGCACCAGCTCCCTCGTTTGAACACTGCTCGATGATAAACGTGCAGTATCCATAACGACCACTGCGCAGATTTCCAAGACAGTCAAATGTTCAACTGAGCAAATCATGAATGAAGCAACTGTTCGAGCTGTTCAACCACAAGTTTTGCAGACTGCCAGCATCTGGCAAAGCTGTGCAGACATTAAGAAAACAACCTCGTCTGACTTTCCTAGATGAGACAGCAGAATTTCTTGTTTGGCCAACTTTTTTGGCAAACAGTTTTTGGAGCTCGCTTTCCTAGGAAAAAAATCCTTCAGTATTAAAGATTAACTCGTATATATCATTCCTTTGAATATTATAATGGTTGTATTTAACGCTTGATGACATACGCTATTGCAAATTTCACTCAATAACCTACTAATGTTTATCACAAATCCTGCACTCTGATTGGCTGAGCTACTTGTGGTCTATTTGTGATAGACCACTAGTAGTGAAAAAGGCCAGTTTTGAAAGCTAAAACAAGGGTAAAAACAATAATTTAATGGCAAAAGCAATCATATATTATATTTGACCAATAGACCATTTCACGGTTGTCGTCGCTCAACCTCGGCCTCGATAGTGTGTAATATATTCTTTAGAATTTGACTACAGCTCACGGTAATTTAAGGAATGTACACATTATCAAATAATAGACCATTTTCAAGATGCACGAGCGCATTCAAAAATATCTATTAAAACACTTAAAACTTCCACGGGCTTTAGTCAAATTCTAAAGAATATATTACCCAGATGCATATGTTATGAGTGATAATGATTGTGTTTTGAAATCGTGGGCATCTAGTCGCGTATGCTGCTAGCAGTGGAAATCATTGGGTTTCGTCATCCGGGACATTCTCATTCTCCTCGTTTGACGTCATAGACACCATATTCCAAAAAGGGTCTATTCCAAGCTAGAAAGAGGGGATCAAGGACACCCTATGACCACCCCCTAAATTGCCGCTGTGATAAAATGTATTAATGTTGGCGTGTGAATTCGAAGCTCATTCAAGGTCATAAATAATTGAAACAAAATTTGCTCTAATTTTTAAAAACAGAATGAAATCCTTATGAAAGCAACTCGATTTTATCCATACCCTGAAACAACCTCTGGACTGATCTCAGGCAGGGCACGGCTTACTCGCTCCGGATCCAACCCTGAAACAGCCTACAAGGCTCTGATCTAAGTCAGGGCATGGCTAAGGGAGGAAAACTGGAGAATCCGTTGAAAAACCAGAAACCCATGTGATCCGATATGGCTAGAGTACTGTATATAGAAGATGCTTTAATTCTTTTTATTTTGGCTCTCTTCTCATAAAAAAAGACTAACCCAGACTTCAAAATTTAAAAAAGCAAACTAACCACCAATAAAAAATATATTGACTGGCCAGGAACAATATAATATTGCATTCTTGTCAGTATTAACGCTGCCTGTATCAATACACATTGTCAATACTGAGAAAAGCTGCAAAAAGCAATATTTCTATAAGCGGTTTTATATGCTCAGTATCTCAGCTGTGTAGAGAAAAGGTGTCGTAATATCAATAAGTACTGGGTATATAAGACAGAAGGTCTCGTAGAGGGAGTATCAGTTCTTGAGTTTATAGAAAAACTGAAGGAAACGAACATGAAGCTTTTGGTAGTCTTGGCATTCTGTGCTATCGCTGTTGTCTTTGCAGAAGATGAGGAGACTTTTGCTTTGGTGAGTATTTCATTGAAACATAAAGTTGTAGAAGGAAAAACTGTTCAATTAATAAGCAATTATTGGACGAGGTTGAGCAAATTATCGTGATTTGTTAGTGGCGAGCAAGCAATTATTTGCCGATGCCGAATGTAAAGGCAAATAATTGTTTGCAATACACTAAAAAATCACGATATTTTGTGATAACCGAGTTCAATAATTGTTTTATCATTCAAATTATTTTGATTTTTGATTTTGTTTTGTAATTTTAAAAATTTAGATTTAAGTTTAAAAATAATTGAATTATATATTTATTATACTTTATACATTGATTATTTATCTGTTAATAATTCATTTATTTATTAATATTTTTATAAATTCTAGAAATACCTGAACCAGTTTCAGTACATCTCCCAATCTCGATCCGGTAACCAAAACGTAGAAACCGCCCTGAAAAACTTCCAAAAATTCGCTGGAATCCCGGAGACAGGTCGCGTCGACGCTGCCACCATCACACAGATGAAGAAACCGAGATGCGGCCTGCCTGACATGGACGAGAGCGGACTGAGAGTCCGTAGGTACAAGACAGCTGCCCCCTGGCCTAAGAAGGCACTGTACTATTATATTGCTTATGGCCGGGACCTTCCCAGAAGCACACAGGATCGTGTGTTCTACAATGCGTTTAAATACTGGGCTGATGTATCTGGATTGTCGTTTAGTCAGGTTGGAAGGGCTGAACAGGCTGATATCAAGATCAGGTGAGTTGAGCCGTTACTTTTATTGCAACTGAGCATCGTTATCATTATATACATCATTCTCCAGCATCTCCATCATCACCATCATCACCATCATCATTACCATGTATCATCATCACCATCATCATCACCATTATCACCATCATCATCACCAACATCATCACCATTATCACCATCACCGTCACCATGTATCATCATCACCATCATCATCACCATGTATCATCATCACCATCATCATCACCATCATCATCACCATTATCACCATCATCATCACCAACATCATTACCATTATCACCATCATCATCACCATTATCACCATCATCATCACCAACATCATCACCATTATCACCATCATCATCACCATCATCATCACCAACATCATCACCATTATCACCATCATCATCACCAACATCATCACCATCATCACCATCATCGTCACCACCATCATCACCATTATCACCATCATCATCACCATCATCATCACCAACATCATCACCATTATCACCATCATCATCACCAACATCATCACCATTATCACCATCATCATCACCATCATCATCACCAACATCATCACCATTATCACCATCATCATCACCAACATCATCACCATCATCACCATCATCGTCACCACCATCATCACCATTATCACCATCATCGTCAACAACATCATCACCATCATCACCATCATCATCACCATCATTTTCACTATCATAATCATCATCATCATCGCCATTACCATCATCAACACCACAGCAACCATGATCATCATCAGTCAATTTTATCATCATCACTATTATAATATTAATAATGATTATTGATGATTATTATCATCATTTGTATTATCATAGCTTTGGTTCCGGAACCCATCACGGAACAAATGCCGAGGGAACCTGTGGATACCCCTTCGATGGCCCAGGCAAGGTCCTTGCTCATGCCTTCTTCCCATCCGATGGCCGTGCTCACTTCGACGAGGACGAAAGATTCACCCACAACACCGACCAGGGCACCAACTTGATGTGGGTCGCTACCCACGAGTTCGGTCATGCTCTTGGTCTTCACCACACTGACGTTAAAGGAGCTATCATGTTCCCATACTACACTGGTTATGTCCCTGGTATGAAACTGCATAGCGATGACATCAGAGGAATCCAGTCCCTTTACGGTGAGTATATCGGTCGATGGGTGGTTAGGGGTGCGATGTTAAGGGTGTTGGATGGGGGTATTGGATGGGTGGCTGTTGGATGGGGGTGTTATATGGGGGGTGTTAGATGGGGGGTGTTGGATGGGGGGTGTTGGATGGGGGGTGTTGGATGGGGGTGTTAGATGGGGGTGTTTGATGGGGATGTTGGATGGGGGGTGTTGGATGGGGGGTGTTGGATGGGGGGTGTTGGATGGGGGGTGTTGGATGGGGGTGTTAGATGGGGGTGTTGGATGGGGGGTGTTGGATGGGGGGTGTTGGATGGGGGTGTTAAATGGGGGTGTTTGATGGGGATGTTGGATAGGGGGTGTTGGATGGGGGGTGTTGGATGGGGGGTGTTGGATGGGGGTGTTAGATGGGGGTGTTTGACGGGGATGTTGGATGGGGGGTGTTGGATGGGGGGTGTTAGACGGGGGTGTTGGATGGGGGTGTTAGAGTGGGGTGTTGGATGAGGTGTTGGATGGGGGTATTGGATGGGAGGTGTTGGATGGGGGATGTTGGATGGGGGGTGTTAGAGTGGGGCGTTGGATGGGGGGGGGGGGTTGGATGGGTTTGATGGCATGAGCTCAGCACCATGAGGTTGGGTGATTGAAGATAGCATAGTTGGCTAACATCTGGTGGGTTTTCGTCACGATGACAAAGTATCACATTATTGTGACTTGTTTAATTCACGTCTTATACTCTCTATTTTTTAGGTCGCTAAGTAAAGAATGAAGATATACCAGACAACACACATGTCTAAAGTATAAAAGAAGTTTAAAAATGTTGCAATGAAGCATCAATAAAATAGATTATAGTGAAGATGAACAATTTTAATTGACTCGTTGAATGATTGCCATATAGATGAAGCCCCTTTTCTCTTCTCTTCTCTTCTCTTCTCTTCTCTTCTCTTCTCTTCTCTTCTCTTCTCTTCTCTTCTCTTCTCTTCTCTTCTCTTCTCTTCTCTTCTCTTCTCTTCTCTTCTCTTCTCTTCTCTTCTCTTCTCTTCTCTTCTCTTCTCATTTCAAATCTTCAAATCTCTTCCCTTTCCTTTCCTTCTGTTTTCTTCTGTTTTCATCTCGTTTCTTCTTTCCCCTTGCTTCGCTTCCCTTGCATTCTTTTCATTTTCCTTTCTTTCCTTCAATACAAAGTGAAACTTCTGTACTTGTTTATAACAATTTTTAATTATTTGTTTTAGTTAACATGCCTTTTATTAGTTAGCTGTCACTAGTCTTTAGCCGAAGGGTGTTGGACGTAGATCTAAATGAATAAGAAACCATAAAATGAATTACGCATAAAATGAAACGCAGTGCAGTTGCTATCGTTCGTTTTGCTTTTTCCAAACCATCCATCCATCCATCCATCCATCCATCCATCCATCCATCCATCCATCCATCCATCCATCCATCCATCCATCCATCCATCCATCCACCCACCCATCCATCCATCCATCCATCCATCCATCCATCCATCCATCCATCCATCCATCCATCCATCCATCCATCCACCCATCCATCCATCCATCCATCCATCCATCCATCCATCCATCTACTCATGCAGCCTTGCCATCCATCCACCATCCCTCCCATATACCTATCCATGCGTTCACCCTACCGACCAGTTAGTTATTCATCCATCTATCTATCCATCCATTTTCTTCTGATTATTATTTTTTTATTTTTTTTTTCAATGACAGTTCTTTTCCTTACTCACTTAAATTATCTAGCAGAAAGAGCATGTTTTCCTGCACAATGTTCTCATCTTGTCAGGGTAGTTCGTGCAATGTCCAGAAGATTTGAAAGAACTGCAGCACTTCGATTTATCCTGGCATACTTCTGCAGCGAACGAAAAAAATCAATCCAGTAAATGGTTAGAGTTCTAAGCTTACGCAAACCTCTTAACCAGTTTGTTTATAGATTGGTGAGGAGCTGAGTAGGTGAACCAATAATAGACCTCTTTACCTTGGGTGTAATGTTTTCCCATTTCAGAACACATGTCATTCTCGTGAGAATATGATGCTTTGTTTGAGTGGTATCCATATTTGTCTAAATCTTCTCATACGCAACCGTTAAACAAAGAAATGGTACTCGTAGTGACACGGAATGACACGTAGTTTTAAATAGGAAAACATTGCACCCAAGCTAAAGAGGTCTATTTAGTAATAAAATGTGTAGATCTTTTGCTTTTCTGAAGAAGGATAAGGTGGAGAGGGCATCCAAGCGCCATCAATTTCCCCCCTTACCCCTAGTTACAAATTCGATTTCTTTCTACTGACCTGGAGTATTTGTTATTGGAGCACTTGTTGTTGGTTTTGGGCCAGGGCCTGCAGATTTAAAGAGAAACATTATTAGTTTTGAGAGTCGTTTCATCAATAACAAATAACCTAGATTCTCGAATAGAAGCCTTCACAGTTCCCTGCGCCATCTTTAAAGGTAGCAATACCTTTACTTGGAAGCAACACTAACGGTGAACTTGCAATGATAGAGACCTTTTTAACACCTTGGACAATTATTCACATGTCTCTATCATGCAAAGTTAACTCATGTCTCGCTTCGATGGAAAGGCACAGCTACCTTTCACAATTGCGCAGGGAACTGTGAAGGAGACTGTTAAATATTTATACTATAACTGAGCCTAACCTACGTGTAGTCTGGTTTACTGACAGCCTTGTCCCTCCAACCTTCCCCACAATTTGTCACTATCATTGAAAAAACTGGAAATAAGTCACTCTTAAGGCGCGATTACACGAAGCAATTTTCTCTGCAACTTGCGCAACACATTTGAAAAATGTTGCGAGACAAGTTGCAGCAATCGTTGCGAAAAGTAGAATTCGTTTCTACTTTTGGCCACGATTGCGTCTCCATTGCACCGTGTAAACACTCTTGCCGTTGCGAGACAAGTTGCAGAGAAAATTGCTTCGTGTAATCACGCCTTTAGGGACCAAAGAATTATAGACACATTAGCTTACCACCATACAAGCTCTGTATTCCACTGATATCATCGTAATGCAGCTTCATTCCAGGCGTGTATCCCGTGTAGTATGGATACATGATTGCGCCCCGCACGTTGGAATGAGCAAGCCCAAGAGAATGTCCAAACTCGTGGGTCGCGACCCACATAAGATTAGTGCCTTGGTCAGTGTTGGCTGTGTAGGTTTCACTCTCATCGAAGTGAGCACGTCCATCTTCGGGGTAGTAGGCGTGTGCTAGAACCCCTCCTGGTCCGTCGAATGGATATCCACAGGTGTTCTCTACGTTGGTGCCTTGGTGGGTGTGATAGCCAAAGCTTTTAACACAAGAAATATTTGTTAAAGTTGATTAAATTTTCACTGTTATTGAACCTTGAAACAACCTCTAAGTAAGGGCATGGCTAACTCACAGATTGGACCTTGAAACAACCTCTAAGTAAGGGCATGGCTAACTTACAGATCGCGGAGCCTTGAAACAACCTCTAAGTAAGGGCATGGCTAACTCACAGACTGAACCCTGAAACAACCTATGGATTCATGATCTAGGGACTTGAGTCACTCACTGATCGAACCTTGAAACAGCCTACCTGACTTTAATATCAGCATCATTTACTGAATAGACTTGTCTGAACGTCAACGATGACTTGTCAGCCCAAAACTGAAGAGCATTCCTGAAGTCTGAATCTTGCTGTGCTCTGCTCAAGTCAGCACCATACTCAACGTAATATGTCAAAGCAGTCTTCCTCCATTTTCCATAGGTAGCGTAACGACGCTTTCGGTTGCCATTGTCATCTACATCTGACAGACCACATCTCGGTGTCTTCATCAACTTTACTGTTGCCTGGTCCAGTTCACCGGTGACTGGTAGGCTGTTGAATTCCTGGAATTTCTTGATGGCAGATGGTAAGTCGTGGTTTCCAGATCGGGATTGGGAAAGGTAGTTGTACTTGTTGAGGAAATTCTAGGAGAGAAAAAGTGGAGATCTTAACTTGAATGTTTGGCTTGGACTGATACAAAAAGCCTTCAAATTTTTTAAGAACCCTGAAACAACCTCTGAAATCAATGTTTTGAAGAGTGTTACGTATTGAAAACCAAAAACCAATTTGAAATCAAAGCCACCATAGACAAGATAATGATATGGTAAGCCTGGTTCGCATTAGCGTCGTAATCGTCGTGGTAGACTGATTTAGCATCAGGACGCGAACGTCAAATACGACGGCGCGAGCGCAATTTTTTCGTGTGCGTGCCGCACAAGGACGTTGGCGTGCTCAACGTGAAAATGCTGCAAATGGCGTCCTATTGAGGAAAATGCGCTCGCACCGTCGTATTTGACGTTCGCGTCCTGATGCATTTATGACTTAGGTGTGGAAAAAGACAAGTTATAGATACAATGTAAGTGGCAATGTTGTATGGGATATACAATTACGACACTAGTGTGAAGCAAGCTTACAGCGCGACGCGCCTTACCGTGGCCACCCTGCCAAAGTTTCGTACAAGTTAACCAATCAGAAAGCGAGAATCTGTTAATTTGCATGTGAACTTGCTTTTTTGTTACCGCAAATATTTGAACTTCGGAGCAAGAACTTGAAAAAAATGCTTAAAAATCTCTATTTCTAAAACCAGTTTTGCTCTTTTGGCTTGCTAACACTTAATACTTTCGTAGGCAGTCTTTTTCATGTGGAAATTCTTTGCAAGAAGTGATTTATCGTACTTGTACGAAACAGGGTGGCCAAGGTAAGGCGCGTCGCGCTGTAAGTCGTAATATGTAAGATTAACATTTTCTAACTCACCACAGCCATTGACTGATCGTCTTCTCCAAGTACGACACTAAATAACAGAAAAACTGCAACCAGACACAGCATGATGTTGACTCTAATTTGCTCAAACATATCCTTGAAGACCTACTAGAGACGGATCTAAAACTACTCCAACCCTTGCAGTCTTCCCATGATTTATATTAAAGTTTGTTTGTATAGTTTAGAATTTATGTTTACTTTGGTACATCGAGTGTACAAATAAGTACGTGCAGGTGAATCACGGCTCGTGTGTTTTCGAGGACTCTTATTACAATTTGTTTAAATACAGATAGATTTTTAACACAGAGATTCGATACCTAAATAAACTTTATCAAAGAGAGTATTTTTTCACCAGTATGTAAAACGGTTCGAATTTCAATACGTAAATTTTTCGGGTCTTTTTGAATCCGCAAATGAGCCAAATCGAAATGCTTTATGGGTCGTAAGAAAGCAGCGTATACTTGAAAAGAAGTTAAATCTATTCTAAACTCTCGATATTTCTCTGTAGCAACAACAACAAAAACAAATGGAATGGAATGGAGTCAAAAATGATGAATCTCCCTTGAATTTGAAAACGTAGGTTTGACATGTCACTTAAAATTTGAATATTTTGCTAACTAACTCTTTCCTATGAAATGTATATGTGATCGTACCATACTGAATGGACTCAGAAAAAATTCTGAGCCCCAGATGGGAATCGAACCCACGACCCTCCGTATGCTAGTCGGACGCTCTACCACTGAGCTGCTGGAGACTCTAATGGCGAGTAGGTCGTCAATGTGGGTTTAATTGTGACAAACGTACTGTATAAGCTACAGTCACAGAAATGTCTAAGGAAAATAAATGATAATGTTGGTTTTGCGTATGGTGATGGAATATAAAATGTATATGTGATCGTACCATACTGAATGAACTCAGAAAAAATTCTGAGCCCCAGATGGGAATCGAACCCACGACCCTCCGTATGCTAGTCGGACGCTCTACCACTGAGCTGCTGGAGACTCTAATGGCGAGTAGGTCGTCAATGTGGATTTAATTGTGACAAACGTAACTCTTTCCTCCTAGCAATCCTACCCTCTCCACGGTCATCAACAAAAAGTACTCTCCAGCTTCTTCAAGCTTGGACACCTTGCGCAGATGTTGAAACTAGAAACTCCATCTCAGATATCTGAAACTATCAATGCTGATGACGTTTGTTATTCCTCCTGTCAGGTGTTAGCATAAATATTCAAATCTCTATATATCAGGGTTTTTTGATTTCTTTAAATCTTAATTTGTCCAGAGGAAAGTTTGACTAGTTCTACTGAAACCATCTGAGTTTCTGCTTCAGATGCAAAGCTCAGAGCAGCTGAAGCTATTGTCTTGATGGTCATAGCGTATTACAAAAGAAACACAGTCGTAGCTATTTCAACAAAAAGGATAAAAACTAATGCGTATTTCTGCCTATCCGCAAGGGCTACTCAGCATCGGTATATTTCGGCAAAAAGAAAAACAAAAAAAACAAACTTCACGATATCCTGAGAAACAACGTCAGAGCATACATGCATCAGAGGATGATATCGGGTGCGATGTATATGGCGTGTGATGTATGGTATGGTAGAGTATTGGTTGAGTGAAATTAGCTAAATGTAGGTAGCATGGGTGGGTGGCAGTTGGTGGTTGGTATGGCATGACTGAGTTGGGTACCATGAGGTGGGTGGATTGAAGATAGCATAGTTGGGAGGCACTTGGTGGGTGCAATGTATTGCATGTATTGGGTACCATGAGATGGGTGTCGTGAGGTGGGTGGATTGACGGTAGCATAGTTGTGTGACACTTGGTGGGTGGCATGAAATGTGTTGGATGAATTGAGTGCCATGAGATAGGTGGAATTAGAGTTCCATAGTTGTAGGTGGTAATGTATTTTTAGATAAACGACACAGGTTTGATGACATACGATAGTGTCTGCGAGTCCCCTTTCATTTCTGGTAAAATCCTAATTTTTCCTTAAAGAAATTTTTGTTTGGCATTACGTATCCCAATATCTTGCAATGAAATATCAACAAAATAGACCATAGTATAGATTACGGATGAACAATTGACTCGTGAAATGCTTGCCATAATGATAAAAGGCTTTTAAAGTTTTTACAAATCAAAATTTATAGCTCTTTTTTGTCTCTTCACTTTCCTTCCTTTCTTGTCTCTTTTTCTTTTCTTTTCTCTTCTCATTTCATTTAATCAATTCTCTTGCTACCCTTCCCTTGCATTTTTTTGCTTTCCTTCCTTTTCCCTCCCATCTTGTGTTTCAATACAAAGATGGAATTTTTTAAATTGGTTTGAAATAAGGTTTTTATTATTATTTGCTTAACATGCCTTTGAACTAGCTGTCCGCTGTCTTTAGAGAAAGGTTTTGGCCGTAGACTCTAAATGAATAAGAAACCAAAGAATAAGTTATTTGTTCGTGTAAAACGAGAACCACTTTTCAAGACTCCAAAAGATACGAGAGAAATGGAAATTGAAAAATATTTAAAAAAATCCAAAGTAAATAATAGTGAATGAGAAGATGAATCCATCCATCCATGTTGTTCTTCTCGTGATCATTAACAGTTGTTTCTTGTACTCACCTGGCTAATCTAGCATAAAGAGCAAGTTTTTTTGCACCATGTCTTCATGCTGTCAGGGTATTTTGAGCAGTGTCCAGAAGATTTGTAAGCTTCACAGTGTGGTGATTTATCCTCGCATACTTCTGCATACAAAAATAATTCAGTAATCTGTGATACGCTTTTCGTACGCTTTTCGCAAAGCTATCAAGTGTTTTGTGACGTGCGAAGAGAAAGGAGGAGCTGGTCAAGTAAACTCACATTAATAGATATTTACCTTGGGCGTAATGTTTTCCCATATTAGATCTAGACCACGTGTCATTCTCGTGAGAATACGGTACTTTGTTTGACTTGTATCCATATTCAAGTGTCTTCTCATGCGCAATCATTAAACAAAGAAATGGTACTCTATGGAATGACACGTGGTCTAAAATGGGAAAATATCCCGCCCAAGATAAACAAAGTCTATAAGTAAAGTGTCTATATTTTCTGTCATTCTCAGATGGCGTGGAAAGGTCTATGAAGCAGCATTAATTCTCCTTCTAGCTAGAAAAGTAGTTCAATTTCACGAGAGATAATATTCGATAATTAAATTTCTTTCTAACCTGGAGCAGTTGTTATTGGCGCTGAGCCAGGACCTGTAGGGTTTGAACAGAGAAAAATATAAAATAATAGCATTCGTGCTGTGAACAATTAGATCATTAAAAATACTATCTAAGTTGTTCATAGCGATGCTTCATCATTTTTACTAGCAAAACCGTAGTAAATCTCTTTATTTTATTTTAGTGTCTAGTCGTTCTAGCGCTTTCGCACTAATAGGGGACACTTTTCACTCACACACACTACCACTACATTCAGTATTTTATGCACACAACACTCACTCACATGTTGATTTTTACGGAGGGAGGAAACCGGAGTACCCGGAGAAAACCCTCGTAGCACAGGAGAGAACAACACATCAAACAAACTCAATTCACATATGGCGACCGCAGGGCTCGAACCAGAGACCCGAGCCTTTGGAACCACAGTGGTGAAAGGCGACGCGTTAGCAGCGCACGCCACCCATGCCACCCATGCGTAAATTATTCAGTAAGTTATGTTAATATGTCATCCATTTTCACAAAAGCTCTTCACAAGTTGCTTTGTGTCACCAGCCGATCGATCTCTGTTTGACAAATGAATAACAAAGGCCTATTTGACATGGAGTATCGCTACTGGGCAAAACATTATATAAGTTAAAGCTGACAAGCCTCACACACACGGATTATTGTTTGGGTAGGTTAATAAGCACTCCGGAAAGTTCTGTTTGGGTTATGTCTCATTAGAAGTGTATAAAAATGGTAAGGAATAGAATTGTAATTGGGCAGATGAAGCTAGAGGGTGAATTGAATAAAACCTGGAAGAAGGAACCTTCGCCGCCTTGATTCGACTCAGGCTAACCTAGTCCTAACATAGCAATGTTAAGACTAGGTTAGCCTGAGTCGAATCAAGTGTAATCTGTGTGTGAGGCCACCATGATTCCGTCGATTGGCTACCCACTGTTTGGGGAATACCCACACGGTTCCGCCTAGGACAAGTCTCATCAGGCTACAACATTAATCAATATCAAATCAAAGGGGAATTCCCTTTGCAAAGTGCTAATCACAATGTGTAGAAAGTGTTGTCTAACACAAGGTTGGTTGGTGTGAATGGTGCTTTAGTCTGTTTCACTTTCCTTCCCTGGAACTGTGGCCTCCAGAAAAATGTACTGAAAATTATTTTCTTGGGCCTATCCCTTCCCTCTTGGCTGTAGAATTATAGATACATTAGCTTACCTCCATACAAGCTCTGTATTCCACTGATATCATCGTAATGCAGCTTCATTCCAGGCGTGTATCCCGTGTAGTATGGATACATGATTGCGCCCTGCACGTTGGTATGAGCAAGCCCAAGAGAATGTCCAAACTCGTGGGTTGCGACCCACATAAGATTAGTGCCTTGGTCAGTGTTGGCTGTGTAGGTTTCACTCTCGTCAAAATGAGCACGTCCATCTTCGGGGAAGAAGGCGTGTGCTAGAACCCCTCCTGGTCCGTCGAATGGATATCCACAGGTGTTCTCTACGTTGGTGCCTTGGTGGGTGTGATGGCCAAAACTGAAAAGACAACGGAAAAAAATGGTTAAAAACTATCACTTTTATTGAACCCTGTGCAACCAATGTTTGCAGCAAGATAATGTCTATAAGGGAATATTTATTCAATAGACCTCATCGGCTTGGTTGTAATGTTGTCCCGTTTCAGACCACGTGTCATTCCTCAGAGTATCATTTCTTTGTTTAACGGTTGCGCACGAGAAGACACATGAATATGGATACAACTCAAATAAAGAATCTCATTCTCAAGAGAATGACACGTAGTCTGAAATGGGACAACATTACACCCAAGCCGATGAGGTCTATTGTCCCCACGAATGTAACCATTGGTTTGAGACCGCGACGTTTCGACTGCAAATTGTTGAAATTATCGTTTCTTGTTCGTACCTGATTTTAATATCAGCATCATTTCCTGAATAAACTTGTCTGAACGTCAACGATGACTTGTCAGCCCAAAACTTAAGAGCATTCCTGAAGTCTGAATCTTGCTGTGCTCTGCTCAAGTCAGCACCATACTCAACGTAATATGTCAAAGCACTCTTCCTCCATTTTCCATAGGTAGCGTAACGGCGCTTTCGGTTGCCATTGTCATCGACATCTGGCAGACCACATCTCGGTGTCTTCATCAACTTTACTGTGGCCTGGTCCAGTTCACCGGTGACTGGGAGGCTGTTGAATTCCTGGAATTTCTTGATGGCAGATGGTAAGTCGTGGTTTCCAGATCGGGATTTGGAAAGGTAGTTGTACTTGTTGAGGAAGTTCTAGGAGAGAAAAAGTAGAGATCTTAACTTGAATGTCTGGCTAAGGCTGAATTTGGTCAGTTTATCTTATTAAGTCATTGGAAAGCTCCTAAGAAAAAATTGCCACGCGCATGCTCGGGAAATCGGCGGGAAAATGGCAGACGCGTCTATTTCCCAAAAAAACAGCAATTTTTGTTTGATTTGTAAATATTTGTAGATTTGCTTAACAATATTTGAGAAACGACGGCTAAAATAGATATTTAAAAAATATTAATTCAAGAAAAAATATATAAAACGGCTGTAACAAGAGAATAATTTTAGTTGTGATAAGATTAACATTTTTTTACTCACCACAGCCATTGACTGATCGTCTTCTCCAAGTACGACACTAAATAACAGAAAAACTGCAAACAGACACAGCATTTTGTCGAATCAAATTCGCTCAAAAATAATCCACGAAGATCTAGAGACGTCGGATCTAACACTGTTCTATCCCTTGTCTTCTCATGATTTATACTTTGGCTTTGCTTTTTTTTCTTTTTTCTTTAGCTTGTTGTTTACTTTGGTACATCGAGTGTACAAATAAGTACGTGCAGGTGACCCACGGCTCGTGTGTTTTCGAGAACTCTTATTACAATTTGTTTAAATACAGATAGATTTTTAAGCTCAGAGATTCGATACCTAAATAAACTTTATCAAAGAGAGTATTTATTCACCAGTATCTAAAACGGTTCGAATTTCAATACGTAAATTTTCGTAAAAAAAAAAAAAAAAAAAAAAAAAAAAAAAATCGGGTCACTTTGAGCCCGCGATGACTAAGCGGGTTTACCCAATCAGTATATCACAGGATGATAGAAAATTAAAGAATGCATCGAAAATTAAAAGAAAAGAATTCCGAACATTTGTGTAGATTTGTTTTGTTCTTAGTTATCTTTGATGTGTGGCCTGTTTGTCATGCCGTTTTGATAGCAAGAGGGTGTCAAGGAAAAGCATACTTTGTCTTCGGATTTATGTGGAAGAGGGCCGATGGTCAATGGGGTTTACAGTTAACGGACAATTGGCCTAAAATTTAGTAGTTAAATGCCAATCTATCGCGAGTACTCTCATTGGCACCGATGTAGAAGTGTCGGGCTCTATAAAATTTCTTATACATGAAAAGAAGTTACACCTATTGTGCAAGAAGGTTGTCAAATAAAAAAGCAAATTGTATACCGAATCGAAATATGGCGACCAATTTGAATAACTATTGTTCTGGACTGACTAGCCTCTGAAACTTGTAAAAACGCATTTATGTTTCCACGTGAACAAGAGGCTAGTCAGCACAGAACAAGTGATTTGGTTTGACTTGACACTTAAAATCTGAATAACGTTTTCCTCATAACAATGCTACCCACTCCACGAGCATCAACAAAAAGTACTCTCCAGTTTCTTCAAGCTCGGACACCTTGCGCAGATGGTGAAACTAGAAACTCCATCTCAGATATCTGAAGCTATCATCTGATGACGTTTGTTATTTCTCCTGTAAGCTGTTGCCATAAATATCTAAATATGTATATGTGACTATGGATGATTTATTGAATTTATATGACATATATATATAAATATATCAGTTTTCTTAGATTATTTTATTCTTATTTTTTTTAGAGTTCTCAACTGGATAAAGTTTGTTCATTTTCATGTATTGAATATATGACGTTCTCAATAAATTAAGTACGTGAAAAAGGTAGACCTTTTTCGAATTCGTAAAATACCGGCTGTGCTCCTTGACTACAGATTCATTTACGCAGGGTTAGCATCAATTTTATGAAGAATATTCATGTGTTCCAGTGAAAGTTCGTGGAATTTCAAAGTGTTTGTATTGATGCAGTTGTGCATTCTTTACTTCACTGTTGGTATTTATAAATGCTTTGACAGAACAAGGAAGCTAACCCTGTGAAAAAGAATCTGTAGTCAAGGAATTAGCGGTATTTTTACGAACTTGAAAAAGGTATATTATAATTAATCATCAAAAAATATACCTAAAGTCTTTCGAAAATTGTAGAAGTCTGTTGTCTTATTTTTCCATGAAGAAACACCGAGTTAACAACTTAATTATATCCATTTTGAAATCACTAGCAAATCCTGCAATCTGATTGGTTCTCAGCAGTGCGATTTATTCACAAATCGCACCATTTTGAGTTTTAAATCGCACTGTTTTTGAAGAGCCAATAAAATTGCAGAAAACCTTAAATTTGACCAATCAGATCACAGAAAACAAAAGCCAATTCAAAGCATGAGATCAATTTTTGAAGGAGGTTTTCTAGGTGAAAATGGGTGATATTGAAAAATTGGATTTAAATTTGAAATTCCTACAGTAGTGATTTCAAAATGGATATAATTAAGTGGTAATTGAACTTCGTGTCGAGCAATTTTGGTCTGAAATCAAACTCGTAATTAACAAATTGCACTCCCGCTACGCGGTCGTGCAATTTTGTAATCACTTGTTTGATTTCAAACCAAATTGCACTCCACTCAGTTCAATTACCATTATATATTACCTCATAAGAATGGCGTATCATATATAATGTGATCTTCCTCATAAGATAGAAGTGGTTTTAGTCAAATTATCGTGACCATTATCTTGTAGAAGTCTTGCAAAACTCCCATCACTCTTGGAAGCGAGAACGCGAGGGCTGTCGTCTTCAACAATGCGACCTCCATCAAGAACCACCACCCTATCGTAGTCGATGATGGTATTGAGTCGATGTGCTATGGTCAGCACTGTGCAGTCGGAAAACTTGTCTCTGATGACTTGTTGGATAAACTGATCTGTTCTGTAGTCCACGTTGGCTGTTGCTTCGTCTAGTATGAGGATCTTACGTCGTTGGAGCAGTGCACGAGCAAGACACAGCAGTTGACGTTCCCCAACACTGAAACCCGATCCTTCCTCTCCCAAAGCGTATCTCAGTAGACCATCAAGTTTACTAACACAATTCAAGAGCTGTACCTCTTTCAAAGCTGTCCAGATTTCGTCTTCAGTGAATTGGTCAAAGGGATCTAGATTCGTCTTTAAACTACCTTCAAACAGCACAGGTGATTGAGTTATGACAGCCATAGAACTACGAGCGTCTTGTACATTAATGGTACCAAGATCTATACCATCAATGATCACCTGACCTTGAGAATCTGGCATACGAAATAAGGCAGCTACGAGTGATGACTTTCCTGCTCCAGTACGGCCTGCAATACCGATCTTTTCTCTTGGTTGAACATCTAACTCGATGTCCTTTAGTATTGAAGATCCACCCTCAAAATAAGCCAAAGAAACTCCACGCAGACTCAGAGCACCTTGATTGGGCCAGTTGGTTGGTACCTCAGATTGTCTTTCATACCCTGGTTCAGGAGGAAGTTTGGTGTAGGCTATGACTCGTTCTACGGATACCATCTGAGTTTCTGCTTCAGATGCAAAGCTCAGAGCAGCTGAAGCAATTGTCTTGATGGTCATAGCGTATGACAAAAGAAACCCAGTCGTAGCTATTTCGATAAAAAAATATAAAAACCAATAAGTATTTTTGCCCATTCGCAAGGGCTCCTTAGCTTAGTGAGCTAGCCATGCCCTGACTTAGATCAGCCCAGAGGTTGTTTCAGGGTTTGATCTGTGAGTTAGCCATGTCTTGACTTAGATCAGTCCAGAAGTTGTTTCAGGGTTCGATCTGTGAGTTAGCCATGTCCTGACTTAGATCAGTCCAGAAGTTGTTTCAGGGTTCAATCTGTGAGTTAGCCATGCCCTGACTTAGATCAGTCCAGAAGTTGTTTCAGGGTTCGATCTGTGAGTTAGCCATGCCCTGACTTAGATCAGCTTAGAAGTTGTTTCAGGGTTCAATCTGTGAGTTAGCCGTGCCATGACTTAGATCAGCTCAGAGGTTGTTTCAGTGTTCGATCTGTGAGTTAGCCATGCCCTGACTTAGATCAACCCAGAGTTTAGTCTTGCTTAACCGAGCGCAATGACTGTATTAATTGGTTTACTTACCTACATCTAAAGAAAGCAGTAAACACCCAATGCCTATCGCAGTAACAAACAAACCAAACAGCAGATCGATGTAAAGGCCCATGATTTGACGGACAGAAACCAATAAAGAGAATGCTCTGGTGCGCAGGTTTTGAAACCTATAGCATAAAAAATAAATAAAGTTTAATGGTTTTTACTATAGCTGCTTTAGTAGAAACCAATTGCAGTGAACCTGAAAGAAAGTCTTGATCTTTACCCGGGGAAAAAATGTCAACAGTGAAATTCACACGCAGCCCGGCCCAGCTCTTATTCAGTAGTGTCGTTATGGATATTAACGGAAATATTTTGTAGCATCTAAAATTGGTACTTTTATGAATAAAAATGATGCCTTGATAGCTTGTTAAATGTTTTGATGTCTGGCCAGTTTTTAAACCAATTAAACTCGGATATTCCACTCTGAGTTAACGAACAACTTTTATTTAGCGAAACACCATGCAAGGTCCCAAAGCGGTGCCCGCTTGATAGAGGTATTACTGTAGATAATGCACTCTAGATACTCATATATTCTAGATGATGATATCTGGATGCTCAGAAAGACGAGGTAAGCGCAAACATAACTATAGTAAGTCCCTGGTGCATGCAACACATCCAGGTGTCCGGAGCACGCACGAACCGTCCAATCATAGCGCGTTTCGATGCTTAGCCAAGCGGCCCTTGCTGCAAGTCTCTTCCCAATACAAAAACACGCTTTTCAAAGAATTTAGAGAAAAAAAGTTGAAGTATACTTGTTGTTTAAAAAATTAAAGTAAATCTTTGCGATCCATCTCCTCAAATCCTGTGAGATATATGACTTTTAAGACTCGGGCTAGGGCCGCTTGAATTACAACAACAATCCTTTTCGCGCTTAGTTTTTCGTACAGCTGGATACAGCAACAATGAGTGGTATCACACAAAGCTAAGTACGAACTTACCTATAGTACTTGTCCAAGCATGTTGCATCCATCTCTGACGTGTGAATGACTTCCAATCCCGATATGGTCTCCTCAACATGCTCATAGATTGGACTGCGTCGTATTGCTTCAATTCTTGATAACTGGCGGATAATCCTCAAGTACAAACTACTCAAAATTATCCAAAAAATTAATATTGGAATGATTGCCATAACAAACCAGATGTTGGCAATGGCGGTTAGAAGGAACACTCCAACAAAATACAGAAAGCAGGACATTGTTATAGTGAATGCCAATGGAAGAAAGTCATCTAAAGCTCCAATGTCTTTCGAAAAACGGTTTATTATCCGTCCAACTGGGTTGGTATCGAAGAAGAACAATGGAGACTTCAGGACAGCGACTGTCATTTTATCGTGAATCTTTTCTGATGATCTGAGAAAAGCGAAGAAGAAAAGAATAACACGAATTGAAACTATGATACAGGATCCGCCAGCAATAGCAGCATAAACACCAAGGGTCCTAGGGTTCCTTTGTTGATCGTAAGGCATAACAGCGATGATTTTTTGCCACCAAAACGAAACGACGACTGCACCTATAAACATAGAAACGTTCAGAGATGTAAATTATGTTTCATCAAGCTAATTTTTCTCGGAACAAAACCCGAGCTCTAGATTCAAAGCTGTGACCTATTATTTTCCTGGTCAGGCGCTCTAACAACGGAGATACCGCGAACTGGGCTACTGGGAACACATAGTTATGAGCAAGGTCTAGGTGGTATTTCAGCCTGGTCAACTAGGATCTGGACATACGTACACATTTTATGATAACCTAAGTGGAAATTGATCTTTAAAAGAGCTTAAAAAGGAAACGTTTATTAAGACTAACATGCATGCCGGCAAGATAATGGCATACTTACCTTGTGTAGCTATGAAGAAGACAAACAGGCACACGAGCAGTGGAGCTGGTAGCCCCACGCGCAAATATTCCCAGCATAATCGCCATGATACAGTCCCTGATCCAGCTCCCTTGTCTTCGTCTTCTTCGATCATGTCACGTCCAGAACGCTCATCGAAGTCATCTTGCAATGGCAATAGATTACTCGCATCAGTGGCAACACCTTTCAAATCAGCTGTTTTGTTATCTTCAAGCATTTCTCTGATAGATCTATCTTTACTGATGTGTTCATATGAACCATGGTCTACAATACGACCTTCCTTCAAGACAACGATCTCATCAGCTTTGTGAAGATGTTGCAGTTGATGTGTAACAAGGATTCGTGTTTTTCCAGAGAGTTCTTCACAAATGCATTTGTCAAAGATGTGTTTTCCAACCTTGGCATCTACTGCACTTAGTGGGTCATCCAACAAGAAGATATCAGCATCTGAGTACACTGCACGTGCTAAGCCAACTCTAGCACGCTGACCACCACTTAGACTGACCCCTCTTTGGCCTATCATGCTCAGGTCTCCTTTTGGAAACCGAAGGACGTCTTGAGATAAATCACAGACTTCTAAGGCTTTCTGATATCTCTTCTCCTGGTACACTTTACCAAATAAGATGTTATCACGAACTGTTCCAGTGAATATCCAAGGCATCTGACTTGCATAGGCTATCTGTCCCTTGGTGGAGACGTTTCCTGATTTGATTGAAATCTGTTTCAAAATTGTCATAAGTAAACTGGATTTTCCGCTCCCTACAGGACCAATGACCATAAGTAATTGAGTGGGAGGGACATCTAGAGAAATATCGTTTAGTACGCATTGATTTGAATCATCCAACCAGCCACTGGAGACAGCGGATAGTCTGACAGTGGCCATATTATAATCAGCGGAAGTATCCTTCGGGTTTACTGTCATTTCAGCGGGTTTCTTTTTCTCTTCTTGCTTATTCTTTTGGAAGTGAATACGTAAATTCTGGGGGATGGCTTTCACTTTTTGCAGAAAAGATTTTCCCTCCACGGCATGCTGATGATCACTATCCCGCCATAAGTCAGAAAGGTATTTTTCCATCCTCATGATTGAAGCAAGACCATCGCTCAACCCTGTGGTACCTGTTCCAAGGAAGGTGGTTGATCTATTGATGTTGCTTAATACCAAGGTCACTGTGAATATGTTCACGGGGTTGACATGAATGCCTGAGCATATCATCGTCACGATCGAAACCAGCGTTGCAACAATGAAGAGAGAGAGAAGTAAGAACTCATTTATAGCGAGGATAAGACTCTTTAGGCGTAGGATGCTGACCTCTTTTCTAAAGAAAAAAAATAGACATCATTTTAATGACAAAACCTCTCTTTGCAAAAGTTCTCTCGCTAAGGTTAATTATTCATAATGGTAATAGAACTGAGTTGAGTGCAATTTGGGCTGAAATCGCAAGAGTGATTACAAAATTGCACGACCGCGCAGCGGGAGTGCAATTTGTTAATCACGAGTGTGATTTCAGCCCAAAATTGCAAGACACTCAGTTCTATTACCTATTAATCATTTCCATTTTGAAACTTAATATATTAAAGTACTCAACAGTTATATGTAGCTTCAAAAGTGATTGTTTGACAAAATGATGCAATTAATGCTTAAATCGCACACTTTGTAGCCAATCAGATGCAGGATTTGCTAATGATTTCAAAATGGTGATTAAATGCGGTATCATAATGTACAATCTATCAAAAATCTGCATTGATACAAATTTATTGACTTGATATAAGTATATTTACTATGGCATACAGCTTAATAAAAAATAGAAATACGAGAAGGTTTCTCATATTTATTCACTTTGAATATTTCAGAGATATCAACGAACTGTAAACGCCATTCTGACTTTTTTAAACAGCTCTTCCACGTGAGCTTTAAAACTTGAAGGAATTGTTTTCGTTTCAAATAAATTTTGATAAAATTTATCCATGTAGTTGAGAGTGTGGTGTGCCTCCCCACGAACACTATTTTTTGGCACCCACCCCTAAATCTGTTCAGTATGCCCCAACGAACATTTGTGTCAAGTTTGGTGCTTGTACTCAAAAGTGCACGATCTTTTCACTAACAGAACTCACTACCTGTAACAACCTCTGGGCTGATCAACGTCAGGGCACGCCCCCCCCCCCCCGGGGGGCACGGGTGACAGAGTGCTTTACCAACTTACCCTCTTAGCTCCTTTATTTTGTCTCTGTATTTCCATTCCAGAGCATACATTTTCACGGTTCTTATTCCTTTGATGATGTCGTTCAGAATTGCAAGTCGCTTGTCTGTGATGTCAGCTTGTTTGATTCGGAGGTTGCCAAAGTGCTTGGCAGAAAATAGATTATTAACTAAAGATATAAGGAAGATCACGAATAATCCCGACAACGACTGCCATTCAACAAGTACAGTCAGTAAAACAATGGCAACTGGCAGGTCAAGACAAAACATCAAAGATAATTTCAAATAAATGACTATTCTTTCCATTCTCTGAGCATCGTTTGATACCAAGTTGATGGTAGTACCTCCTGTGACCCTTGAGAGATTGCTACGACTTGAGGCAAGAACCTATGGGATAAAAAGACTTACATTGAATCCTTGATGACATTTTTTAATGTTGTTTGGCAAGGCAAGGCAAGGCAAGGCAAGGCAAGGCAAGGCAAGGCAAGGCAAGGCAAGGCAAGGCAAGGCAAGGCAAGGCAAGGCAAGGCAAGGCAAGGCAAGGCAAGGCAAGGCAAGGCAAGGCAAGGCAAGGCAAGGCAAGGCAAGGCAAGGCAAGGCAAGGCAAGGCAAGGCAAGGCAAGGCAAGGCAAGGCAAGGCAAGGCAAGGCAAGGCAAGGCAAGGCAAGGCAAGGCAAGGCAAGGCAAGGCAAGGCAAGGCAAGGCAAGGCAAGGCAAGGCAAGGCAAGGCAAGGCAAGGCAAGGCAAGGCAAGGCAAGGCAAGGCAAGGCAAGGCAAGGCAAGGCAAGGCAAGGCAAGGCAAGGCAAGGCAAGGCAAGGCAAGGCAAGGCAAGGCAAGGCAAGGCAAGGCAAGGCAAGGCAAGGCAAGGCAAGGCAAAGCAAGGCAAGGCAAGGCAAGGCAAGGCAAGGCAAGGCAAGGCAAGGCAAGGCAAGGCAAGGCAAGGCAAGGCAAGGCAAGGCAAGGCAAGGCAAGGCAAGGCAAGGCAAGGCAAGGCTGTTTCGCGCCAATCTAGTCCTTATTGGAAGCTCAAATTCTTCATAAATTTTGCGCTGACTGTTAGAAACAATTACTGGTAAAAATAGATCAAGGCTTGACAACTCAAATTTCTCGAAAATCAGACAAGATTTTGATGAAAAAATACGCGACTGAAATGAATGCCCTTCAAACAAATCAATAGGCGAGAGCCACCTTAAGAAGCATCTAGATTTTCAATTCGTAGTGCTTATAAAAGTAAATGATATTATTATATATCCTAGTCAAACTCGTTTTCTTATTGGTCGAGAGTACATCACGTGGAGGGAAATAAATCTCAATAACTACCGCGCGGGTAATAAATGCACGTGATCAAAGCGTGAGAGGGGAATAAATCCACGTGATCAGGTCAAACGCTTTGTAATTCATAATGAAATATTTTTTGTAAATAAAAAAATTTCAAAATGGAGAGAAAATTTTTCTTCGTTTGACTAGAGTATCTAATAAAACACTTAATGACTCGTTTGACTAGAGTATATAATAAAACACTTAATGACTGATCCCTCGGGAAATCAGTTAGTTTCGTTTCCCTCGAATCTCAATGTTTCCCTCGGCGGACCTCGGGAAACATTGAGATTCTCGGGAAACAAAACTAACTGTTTCCCTCGGGACCAGTCATTAAGTGCTAATTATTCAGTTACCTACCTTTCTATAGATGATACCCATGCAAGCTATCTTCAGTCGCATCCCCATCAAGTAAGCATTAAGGAAGTTATGATTGGCAGCAAAAGGTCCAATCAGACAACAGACGCAAATGCCAATCATCGCAGCAACCTGAAAGTTTGACATGCTCTTTTGAGAATCTTCTAAAGACAGTTTCTGAAATATCCACAGAAATACGATCGATGCCCAAGTCATAAACCATTCTAGCAAGCACAGAGAGAGTAAGGACAAATAATCTTTGAGGGGAATAAATCTTAGAATTGTCTTCCATAGCCGAGGACTTCTGCCCTTCTCTTTAGCATGGCTGACTTCTTCCGTCCATAGCTTTTCAAAGTGTTCAACTATATCCTCAGCTTTGTCACTTTCTGACAATTCATAAAGGTCATCTCCATTCAAAGGTCGCTGATAAGCAATCCTGATCAAACCGTACATCCAGGAGAAGAATAACACAGAAAGACATCCTGCTTGATCTTTGGGATTCTGCTTGGACATTCTCTTTTCCTTGCTCTTTGGACGTCAAATTGCCCTAAAAACTTTTAAAAGAATAAAAACTTAGAATTTCTGCCATAACGGTAGCTTCTCAATAGCATGCTCGGATTAATCATCGTAGTGACGAAGTTGGTTTTAACAGAATTCAATGAAGGAGTTTCCATGGCATTCTATATGCTCTTGGAAAAAAATGTGTTTTCGGCCAGAGTTGTAATGGAAATACCAAGTAAGAGTCAAAAGCACCTCCAAAAAAGAAATTTGGTAGAAACTTAATTCAAAAGCATATAGCCATGAAAGTCCTCCTGAAAGCATGTTTTCAAACCATATGAAATTTGAATAGTTCAATCACTGAAGCTAATGACTTCACATCCCACTAACTCTACGTTTGGGCTACCTGTGGATTGAGCGGCGTAGCTTCCACCGTCTCTTGGGATGACTATTACTAGAATCGGTAACAAACTCAGTCCTCGATTTTCAAATCAATTTCAATAAGGGTTATAAGTGAAGATTAATCAGAACTATGTTACTCGTGCGTATCGTTTGTGTTCATCGCCTGAGGCTTTCACTGAGGTCAAAACCACAATAAATATTTTTATTTAGGAGCAAGAAACCCGTACCGATCAATTTGATACATTTGATATTATTATTATTATTATCATTATTATTAAGTTCTTATTGCCAGGGATCACGAGCCTTCAACAATCATTTCTTTTTCTATATATCTGTTCTACACTCCATTGCAGAAACGTTGTAGTATATATTTATACACATATACAAATACCTAATGAGATGCAAAAACATGAAAAAATCAATATCCCTGTATCCATTGATGCATATCTCACAAAATAATATTTTCAAGATGTTTTATCACGAACATGAAAAATATGATTTGAGCGCTATTAGATATTATCAAATATATATTAGAGAATATTTAGGCCCAAAAAGTGAAAATATGTAAATAAATATTTAGCAATTATTCGCCGAAGGCGAAGTGATTATCGATGAATATTTACCGAGCGGCGAGTATTCATCGATAATCACTTTAGTATAAATAAGAAGGTGATTATTTCAAAAAAGAAAGAAGGAAACAACATTGAAAGTGAAAATATTTTATTTTTTAAAAGCGCGACAGCCATTTTGTCCGAAAAGGTGATTATCGGCTGATAATCCGAGAGAGAAAACCAATCAGAGCGTGCGATTTTGTATAATCATCTTTGCATTTATACTAAAATTTATTATTATTATATGAAATAAAGTGTGATATTGAGTGACATCAAAATGATAAAATTGATATCCCCACTCCCACCAGTGGCCAGTGGGGATACGATTTATATCAACACTGGTGGTGTCAAATTTCGACTTTTTGCTCAGCAAGTCTCAAATTCTCCATTATTTTTCATTGAATATTTCATATAATAAAAGAACATTACATGGCCGCTTGGAGATACGAATTTTATCTTCTCATGCTGATATTATCGCATAATAATATGATAATATTAACACTCGAAGATGTAATTCCTATATATATATATCTGATGATTCAAAACTTTATGTATTTGACGTACCTTCCATCAATGCAAGGCATAGAAGTATTTTAGGACTTTTTCCATTTTTGCATCTCATTAGGTAATTGTATACACCCTTTCCGAGAAACTTTGTCACCCGTGAAGTGAAAAGCCTACAAACTAGTAGCGCATGGGACTGTGGGTAACCTATATATACTTTATTAGAACGCATGGATTTCATGGCCACATTGCTACACTTGTCAATATATTATTGAAAAATGTCCATTTTGAATTATCAAACAACAAAAAGGCGTTCCGAATCACCACATTAATTATCTGAACTCATCCATGATCCTTTGCGCCACTAGCTTCTGTGCTTTTCACGGGTGACAAACTTTCTCGGAAAGGGTGTATATGCATAAATGTACACTACAACGCTTCTGCAATCGAGTGTATGATATTTCATGCAAATTAAGTTGGACACACCTCCCGGTATCTTCACGACGCATTACTGAGCACAGCAACTCGGCTTTTGGTCACCATATGAACACTAAGCATGGCCGCTTAGACAAATTTGAAAATGTAAATTTGATTGTTTCGTCTATGAAATGCTGTATATCGAAAACATACAGCTAGATTTGAATACACAAAGTGACTCTATTCGTGCAAAATCACAGGGAGCCCAATTTAGATAAAAGTAAAAGGTGAAAATAAAATCGGAAAAAATCGCGTTTAATTATTTTTTTTAATTCCAGGTCAAGATAATGTCCTCTATAATACGAACGAGCAAAAAAATCCGTAAAAAATGCACCAGAACATTTTTTTTCGCGCGCGCCTTTGTTTTCCAATGTATCCTACGTGTGGATTTCTGTTAATATAATTTAAATTAATTTAAATTATATTAACAGAAATCCACACGTAGGATACCATAGGGAAATTACATTGGAAAACAAAGGCGCGCGCGAAAAAAAATGTTCTGTTGCATTTTTTACGGATTTTTTTGCTCGTTCGTATTATAGAGGACATTATCTTGACCTGGAATTAAGAAAATTAATTAAACGCGATTTTTTTCCGATTTTATTTTCACCTTTTACTTTTATCTAAATTGGGCTCCCTGTGGCAAAATTGTTTACGCTTTGGCTGCTTTGTTTTCCTTAAGGATTTGATGTTAGAGCGGTTTTCGTATGAGTAAGAAACGATAAGTCCCGTTCACGCGGGCGAGTTTTGCAGCGATTTTTGCTGCGATTTCTGTAGCGATTTTTGAAAATATAATAAATTTTAACTCATGCTTCTAAAGAGACATTTTTCCAGGTAATCTTGGTGTCCTGAATAAAACTTTACAAATTAATCCTTTACTATTATTACAGTAACAATGACCAAAATCGCCGCAAAAATCGCCGCAAAAATCGCGGGTTTATACGGTAAATTCGTAGCCGGACTGTAGCCGTAACATATCTTATCGTAACCGTAAATAATTGTGATTGGATGAATTCCTGGAAGACAATGGGAAGCTATTTCACTGTTACAGCATGTCGTACCGTGTACGTGCTGTAAGTCAGTACCGTATGTTTCCCACTCATACGATAACCATTCTTATGGGAAGCCATTTCAATGTTACCTTGTCACGCAGTTAGTATGAAATTTACTTATAGTAAGAACATAAATTTATGCTAAATTTAAATTCATTTCTCTTTAAAACGCATGGATAACCCCATTTTTTTGGTGTGTAAATTTTAAAGTATATGTCAATTTGGTCTTTGAAATAAAACATTAAATTTATAATAGGTTTTGAAAAGAATATGGGAAATAGAAAGTACGAAGAATTGAACTGGGAGCTCCGCTTTTAGACAGTGCCTAAATATGTATTATATGAATATAATAACTCAATGAGGATACCTAGGAAACACTAGTACTAGGGTGCTAATAACATGACATGCTGGTGAGCTTTTATCAGATATTTTTAAATCAGCAAAACAAAAAAATATTTACCACAGCTGGAAAGAGCATGTTAAAATCAGAAAAACTGGAGAAAAGAAGTTCAAAACTCATGGAGATATGATTGATTCTTTAAAGTGTGAATAGTAAGCGTCTCTTGGTCGTCTCTTCCTAACAACAAATGTTCTCATAACAAATTAAGATTTTTGAAAATTCATATCTTGGTACATCCTTAACTTATTTCCTTCAAACTTCACTGTTTTACTAATCCCGACATGGTCTTTCTTGCTATAGTAATTCTTTTTCAGATAGTCTGCGTGCTTTGATCGAAGATTTTTTGGAAGCACATGATCATGATAGAAGCTCCGATTACATAACACACATTTCCAAACGCTAACAACAAAAAATGGGTACTAAATGTACCCTAGCTTACCTTGCAAATTAATACTTCCTTGCTGGCTGATAGGTCTAGCTGACAAAGCCATAACTGTCATCTAATATACAACTTAGCCAGTCCAAGAGAGCTTCGTCTTCTCCTGAGCAGCACACCTAGTTCTCTCTCAATGAGACACCGCTTGGAATAAATTTAGAATTTTCCGATTCAGTGGTCTGCGTAAAAAAATAAAAAATAAAAAAAGATATTAACACCGCTTTTGTTCCTTTGTTTAGCTCAATAAATTCTAAAAGGTATTTTGTTTTGTATTGTTATGGTGATTAGTTGTCAAGGATCATGAAAGAATCAACCGTGATTGTTTTTCACCTTCTGTATGCCGAGCATAATATCGCAAAAATGCATTTGCAACACGAAATTCGTGTCATTTTTCTTCTCTTTAGTGACATGTATTTTCCTATTTGGTATTCGTAAATTAGGAAGGTTATTTAAGAAACCGATATTTTATAATTCTCACAGCTAGTATTTAGCTTTTAGAATTTTTGGATTGTAATTAAGGTTATAATATATTTTAGAGCCCTTGTAAACATTATTATTTGATTACAAAATTTAATCAGAGCTAAATAGCATAGTTTTGATTCAATTTTGTAATTGATTCACGAGAGAGCCTTTGGGGGATGAGTCAATATCAAAGTTCGTAAGTATGTATGTATGTATGTACAGTAGCGTAGCGAAAGGGGGGGGGGCATGTGCCCCCAAAAATTTTTTTGAAATTAATTGTCCGGCAAAGTGTTTAATAAACGAAAAAGAAAATATTAAGAATGGACCTAGCTTTGTAGGAGGTTCAAAAATGTTGTTTCGTAATTAATGTTTGGTTTCTGTTTTTTTTGTTTGCTCTTTCATACTGGGTGCCTGGGTGCCCCCCCCCCCCCCCCCCCCATACTTTCAAGGTCCTCGCTACGCCTCTGTGTATGTATGCATGTAATGTTCAAGAACAAAGGTAAGCAGAAGGCATCGTGATTATTTTCATTTAAATCTCTTAATCTCCTTTAATGATACACAACAGTTTTTACCTAACAATAGCGACGAATACAATAATGCCCAATTCTTTAAAAGGACGCTAAGGTATAAACACTAGTGCTTTTTCTTTTTGCCCGGTATAATCGCAAATATACACTTGTAACACGCAATTTGCGTGGCGCAAAGTCAACATACTATTTGATTTTTGTTTTACTCTGGGATGTTTGAGTCCAAAGCTTGCAGAAGGCACTTTAAAAACGAATCGTGATTTTGTCCCTTTAAAAACAGTTTTTACATAACAATAGCGAGGAATACAATAATACCGAAATCTTGAAAAAGACGCTAGGGTATTAACACTAGAATCGTGCAAACTTTATTATCTAGTATCAAATGGTGCTATTTCTTTATGCCCTGTGTAATTCACAGCGCGAAAACAATCAGATATGCACTTGTGATACGCAATTTGCGTAGCGCAAAGTCAACATACTATTTGATTTTTTTAAATCTGGAATGTTTGAGTCCAAAGGTTGCAGAAGGCACTTCGTGATTTTTCCATTAAAAAAAGTTTTTACATAACAATAGCGACGAGCACAATAATGCCGAAATCTTGAAAAAGACGCTAAGGTATTAACACTGGACCGTGCAAACTTGATTTCTATTTTGTACCAAATAGAACTAATTTTATAGAAAACAATATAATTAGCAAAAAATGTCACTATTTACTTATGCTGCATGCTTTTAGTTTTTGTACCCTAAATCGGAAAACTTTAGATATTAAAACATTAAAGCTGAAAATCTCAGAAGCCCTCTTCATCAAAGAACTTAATCTTACCTTTTATCATTAAGGACAATAAACGTCATTGAGTCTGCTGGACTAACAATAACCTGTTTCTACATTCCTGGACAATTTGATGTAATCAATCACGCATTGCAGTAGATGGTCATCAGATGATAACCGAAATATAGACCGCAAAAAACTTAAAGGAATCCATGAAATGATATCAAAATTGGGCTAAACTGCAGAATACCCCGCCACCCTCCCCCTCGTCTGTATAACCGGTGTCTACCGCTACGTGTAACTATCTTAAAGATGAAATTAAAGTGTAGCGTCTAAGCGTCCACTGTGTTTACGCGTCCATGCTTTGGAGCTTGACGAGCAATTAAGCATAGACGCGTAGCTTCTGAAATTATTATCTCGCTCTAATAAAAAAAAATTGTAAACTAGTGTCGAAACTTTGAGATCTCAACGTTGTTTCCTTTACGTTAAGGCTGGGTTTACATGTTACAGGATGAGTTTCTAGCCGTAAAAAAATTGACCAATATATGCCATTTTTATGGAACTAGGCCCCAAATTTGCACGGCTAGTAGTTTAAATTTTTGCCCGGATAGCACAGTTCCTTGTACACGGAATGCCTAAACGTATAACATTTTGAACGGTTAAAAAATCTTAAAAAATTGTAAACCCAGCCTAAGAATATTTTTCAGTCGTCATGACCCTCTGTTTCTTGTTAAAGGTCATGATTCTGCACTCGCTCGGCCGAGTGATTTTAATTGTTAAAAGAAAAAGAAAAAAAGATAAACAAAAGAAAAGACAATGGAATTATCATCTACTGCTATGTATAATGTTTGTATGTATTATGTAAACTGTGAGCAGTCCCGCTATTTTCTTTGGTCATTTATTATATAATGTTTGGTGTTTACTTTGGGCGATTTTGACGAGCGAGGATTATTAGCTAGTCTAATATCTCCTGGGGAGGGGTGTGGGGATTGAAGGACGAAAGGAATATATTACTGCCATCACTCACCAAGAAAAACTAAATCCCTTCACTCGATGAAAAGTCCACTATCCTAGGCTACTAGCCATACCACCGCTGGCTTCCCTCTAGAGATTAAGTGTTGCACTGGTGTTCGCTCTCTACTTGAGGACCCATATTTAGAAAAAGGCAAGTAGTTACCTTTTTTATTTCGAATAAATCGCTGAAAAAGGTTTAAAATGATGTATTCAAAATACGTTTAGACCAGAAACAAAGAATCTGAATTTAGGTTTTGGAATGCCCCGAGAGCCTTTCGTGCGTTGCTTTCCGCTGGCTGGCAATAGCGCAGACTCTAAGAGCTGAAACTCACCTCGTCTCAGTCTCCCTCAGCCCGGCCGTTGCTATCTGGTGATCCCGAGTCGCCTCCGGGCTCGTGATTGTATATCGTATACAACATTGCCACGAATATTGTATATATTACTTAGAGTACAAACAGTATATCCGTGAAATATTTGGCAAAACAAAATTGCACAAATTTGTACAAATTCTATTGTTTTCTATTGTTTAATTAGCACTATTTTGTGTTATTCAGTAATTTCTATTTCACAAATATACTGTTTGCAATCTATATCTGGGAAACATTAGGCAAAACAAAATTGCACAAATTTGTATAAATTTGTGGATAGTTAAATTTGCCTAGTTTAGGTGAAAATTAAGTCAAAGTAAACAAGGCGAGATGTGAAAACTAGATTTAAGGAAACAGAAATATAATAAGGAATTTTGGAAGTGTTTAAGAATTTCGAATAGGAAAAATAAAATAAAATCGTACTATTTGGTATAACTGATGTTTCGCGGATATACTATTTGAATTATATTGTTTGAACTCTCATTATTATTATTATTTATTTTTATTTCACTGCTTAACACAGGCTGGGAACAGACTCGAAGTCCAAACAAGCTCAGCCTGAGAGAAGTTACAAATAGTACATTATAATTTAAACTATAAATAAAAAATAATACTGTAACTAGGGACAAAGAAAAATTAATTATAATAAATAATTATAATCAGAGACAACTTTGAATTACAATAAATTAACAAGTGAACCACCGAGACAGTGGTCTACTGAAGGTGAAGACGTTTATATCTGTTTTCAGGGTCCCTCTGTGTGGTCTGGTTGGTATCCATTAAACAGCAGAATACTGCTATCCTCAATATCATTACAATCATTATCGCTATCAACAATAGCACTGTCGTCACAGCCAAGAAACTGCGGCTTATTGCTTTACAATTCTACTTATTCATTACCATGATCCGCTTGAGTAACAATGCCCTATGACTATCACCATGTAGATAAGAATGCTTTTCTGCAACATTGCTAGCAGCTCATTCCTCGCAAAGCTCAGACGGATCAAGAATCCCCAGAAAACGCATTTGAAGGGTAAACCCCGTAAAGACTGGATTTCAAGGTTAGAAAATTATTACATGAAATTAGAATTAGAATAGAAAATATTCGCTTATAATTATCATTTCAACGCGTTAAGAAGGTTAAGCTTAAGAGCAAAAGCTCGTCCACAATACGAACTAAATTATAACCAAAATATATTCGAAGGAAAACCTCTATCAATACGGAAGTATACTTTTTAATGTCCAATTATACTAAGTGATATTTGATTTGTATGGGAAAGGAAATTACTATCCATTTTTTCACATCTATGATAGTGAATTAAAACTGCTAAGTTTCGTAAATATTAACCGTAAATTCTCATTCAAGAATGCATGTCTTCGTCAGTTTAAAGGCAATCTTTACTGTATAAAACTTTGCAATTGATGTGAGAAATTTAATAGTAAACTCAAACTCCTTTAGTTTTCCTATAAGCAAGAAGTGTACGCTTTTTTGGTGTACGAGCATGAGAAAGATGAGACGAGCCACCGAAAACTTGGCGCCAAAAATCAATTAACCGTTATACTAATAACAAACCCTTGTAAAGTGTTTGATTATCATAATTTTTGGCGCCATTTTTTTATGTGGCTCTTGACATGTCATATCACTGGCAACAACCAAGCGCGCAGTTTCCACTCAACAACATATTATCCTACACTAAAGGGTGGTACAGGGGTTACCCGTGACTCGTGATTTGGCTTTTTTTGGACCTTGATTCGTGAAATTCAAAAATATACGTCATTGAACCGTGAATTTCAGTCTCCTCGTGATGCGTGATCTGTTTATTTTGAAGACCGTGATCCGTGAAAATTTGTATTACACACTAAATCATTGTATCAAGGTTATTCATTAATCGTTTTTTTGTGATTCGTGAATTCATGAAAAATGTGCCCGTGATTCGTGATCGATACCCTCTGTGTATCGTAGTAGCCCTGACACTAGTGGTCCTAGTAGAGATTTTTCATAAGTCAAAGATTTTTACGCTAGTTTGACGCGGGTGTGACTTCTCGCAAATGGTTTATTTAAATAACAAAGACAGCTTAAGAATCATTGTCTTGAGCTTAGAAATAGGATTCAATTCTTCAAAATGTGTTAGTTTATTTTCACTATGAGAGAATTTTTTTACGAATAGAACATGAAATTCACAAAATAGTACAAACTATAACCATGTCATCAAAGTGACTCAAAAAGGCGCAAGTGTCTCTCAGCCATAAGCAGTTCAAAAACTGTTAAATTTTACTTATTCTTTAGCTTTGTTAAGAGTTCTTCCATTTTCTGCATTGTACTGACGGCTGCCTCGCACATTTTGGAATGCCTTTCCAAAGCATCTCTCTGTAGCTCGTCTTTGCTTTTTCTGCGCTTTGGCTGTTCACTGTCGCTCGATTCGTCATCATCATCTCGGTTACGTCTCTTTCTATTCCCTTTTGCTCTCTCTCTTCTTTCTTTTGGATCCCGAATCACATATTCCTCACTACTTGAATTTTTCCCATCTTCGTCACTTTCAGCTTGGAGCTCTTTGTAATTCTTTGACTTTGACGGCATTTCCAGGTCACCTACTGCAGGTACGCGAGTATCTGTCTCAGTGCTGGGGGCTGACTTCTTGTCGGTGACCACATGGATTTTTTCGACGCATCGTTTTACCCTAGCTATGATAGCAGACATTTTGGACCTTTGATAATATTCTTTGACTTCGAGAGGAATACTTGTAGCATTCAGCACAGAAGTTTTGGCTAATGATCCAACTGCGTCCCACCCTTTAGGTCTTTCGCTCAGCCAGGCTTCTTTAACCACAGATGTCTCTTCTACTCCTGGGTTTCTTTTCACTGAAGATGATAAACATGGTATAGTTGATGTTCTAAAGCATACAAACTGACCTAGAGCCATTACAAACTTACGTCTTTCTTTTTTCTTCGAAGCAGTTTGTGGAGTTTTCGATGTGCTGCTACTGTTAACGGATTCACTGGTATCGAATGGCCGCCAAATACCTGCCATGCCCACTGCAGACTTTGTTTTATAATCTCAGTTCCGAATGTGAAACGAATGGACTACTTGAGGAGACTACGTTGGGATCTTATATATATAGGGGTATATATACTAGAGTCATATTGTTTAACATTACAATTCTATTCAAAGGAAATTCAATTACAATCGCGAAAGCAAAAACACAGACTTGTAATACGAGGGCGTTGTTCGTGTGCTAAGTGAAAATATTTCCATGGCAGGTTACGTAACCCTTCTGCACACCCTTTTTTATCCGCCGGAATGCAATTGAAAATGAAACAGTACTAACATAGTACAAAAAGCACTAATTAAGGACCTTTAACTATTTTACTAATTTGTATTATTCGAGGTTTCTTTGTTCTTGATTTATATATGACTCACGATAGGCTGTGCAAATTGTTCTTCTCATTTCACGTCCTGCGTTGCAACGACTAATCAACATGGATGCTATTGATATTATTCAATTATGTTGCATTTTGTGCACCATTCTGACTAGTCTACCAGCACCGTTGCCACAAGAGAGCTTGGATTTTGACGAAGATGATGATATTCTGCTGTGCTGCTTTGCTATTCTTCAATTTTTAATGAGCATTCCACTTCCGACAATATTACAGGATCTTAACCCGTCATTTCCACAATCTCTTTTACCCCAAAGTCGAAATTCGCATGCATTCCTGGGAAGAGATGTATTTAGAGATTTTTCTAGGCATGAGTACCTTTTCTGGCTTCTATGTGGAGAGACACCCGATACTTTTAATGATTTGGTTAATAGAGTGCGCCAGGGTATACTTGTAGCAAGTAGAGGTGGCAGGCAAGAATGAGAGAAGGCAGACCTTATACCCTTGATGCATCAAACAGAGTCTTATTAGTACTAATATGGTTGCGAAAATACCCAACTCTTGATTTCCTAGCTTGTATTTTCGATATCAGCATACCTACAGTTTCAGGAACAATTTATCATATTGCACCAATTCTGTGGCATCATTTCCGTTCTTGCATATCGTGGCCGACCTTAGGAGAGTGGAGAAATCTTAGAAACACTTGGAGAAACTTTCCAAATGCTGTTGGGGCAATTGACGGGACGTATACCCCTATAAATAGGCCAATGGAAAATCAACAAAAGTTTTACAGTGGGCACAGACACCGCCATGTAATGAGCATCCAAGTAGTATGTGACTGCTTGGGTCACATAAGATTCATTCAAGCTGGTTTCTCTGGGCATTTGAATGATGCTGGGGCCTTTATGAGAATGGAGCCTATAGGGCCTGGTCTTGCATTAGATTTTCCTCCTAATTGTGAGCTGTTGGCTGACAAAGCGTATCCTGCACGTGCTCCTCTACGAGTAATGTGGCGACAACGACAACTCAGACGAATGCATGTTAGGATTCAGAGGGTTGCCCTTAGACAAAACAGATACCACAAAAAGTACAGAATGAAAGTAGAACACGTCATAAAACATATAAAGGACTACAAAGCCTCGCGAAACATATGGCGACATTCTAGATGGTTTCAGCCAGTAATTTTCGAACTATGTGCTTTTATGGCTGAGAGACACTTGCGCCTTTTTGAGTCACTTTGATGACATGGTTATAGTTTGTACTATTTTGTGAATTTCATGTTCTATTCGTAAAAAAATTCTCTCATAGTGAAAATAAACTAACACATTTTGAAGAATTGAATCCTATTTCTAAGCTCAAGACAATGATTCTTAAGCTGTCTTTGTTATTTAAATAAACCATTTGCGAGAAGTCACACCCGCGTCAAACTAGCGTAAAAATCTTTGACTTATGAAAAATCTCTAGTGAAATAAATTTGAAATAGCTAATAGTCTCTTTCACGGTTCTCTGCGTTTTCTTGAAAGGTATCCGTGCCTTTGCATTGAAGCGTTACGGACGGTAAGCTTGCAATGATAGAGACCATTGTCTACTCTCTTTGTTTTTCCATCCAAAGAATATCAAATAAGTCTTTAATAATTTACAACATTGGACATGAGATTTTTAAAGGATTTTTAAAATAGGTAAAATATATTCTTCTAAAGATTTCGAGGCTTAAAAACCCTTTAATAAAAATCACACGTACCCCTCTCAGTTATACTTTTTGGGTCAAATTAGAAATTTGATATTTGCTTTGTCCTATCAATAAAAATAATGGGTGATTTCCAAATGGATGTAATAAAGTGGTAGTGGAACTTCGTGTCGTGCAATTTTGGTCTGAGATCAAACTTGCCATTACAACTCGCATCCCTTGATTTTGTAATCGCACGTTTGATTTCAGACCAAATTGCACTTCACCAAGAGCAGAAATATTTATGTTCTCTTGACTCCACTCCCTTCAGTTAACATTATGAATGTGTCACCAACTTTGAGCGATGGCGCGCGGCATTATTTTTTTGGGGTACTTTTGACTCTTACTTGGTATTTCCATTACAACTCTGGCCGAAAACACATTTTTTTTCAAGAGCATATAGAATGCCATGGAAACTCCTTCATTGAATTCTATTAAAACCAACTTCGTCATGCACTACGATGATTCCGAGCATGCTATTGAGAAGCTACCGTTATGGCAGAAATTCTAAGTTTTTATTCCTTTAAAAGTTTTTAGGGCAATTTGACGTCCAAACAGCAAGGAAAAGAGAATGTCCAAGCAGAATCCCAAAGATCAAGCAGGATGTCTTTCTGTGTTATTTTTCTCCTGGATGTACGGTTTGATCAGGCTTGCTTATCAGCGACCTTTGAATGGAGATGATCTTTATGGATTGTCAGAAAGTGACAAAGCAGAGGTCATAGTTGAAGACTTTGGAAAGCTGTGGACGAAAGAAGTCGGCCATGCTAAAGAGAAGGCCAGAAGTCCTCGGCTATGGAAGACAATTCTAAGAACTATTCCCCTCAAAGATAATGTATCCTTACTCTCTCTGGGCTTGCTAGAATGGCTCATGACTTGGGCATCGATCGTATTTCTGTGGATATTTCAGAAACTGTCTTTAGAAGATCCTCAAAAGAGCATGTCCAACCTTCATGTTGCTGCAATGATTGGCATTTGCGTCTGTTGTCTGATTGGACCTTTTGCTGCCAATCATAACTTCCTTAATGCTAGCTTGATGGGGATGCGACTGAAGGTAGCTTGCATGGGAATTGTCTACAAAAAGGTACGTGAAAGCTTATGAAGAATTACATACTCTACTTGCCGTGCGTGCTATGTTCAAAACTGGGTTACCTTCAGAGAACATTGGAAAAAAGCGCAAGAAAGAAGACAACGTTGAAAACTGAAAATTATTTTTTTATCTGAGTAATTTACAGTCAAACTAAGAAAACCGTGAACACCTAAAATATGTCTGGAATGTTTATGTGTTTGATCACAGCACGGTCACGCAAAGCTTTTTCCCGTTTAAAAGTTTCAAACTTCATATTTTAGTTTCATTCTCGTGATATTAGAGATTTCTATTCGAGACAGACAGATACACGAGAGAAAGATTCAAAACAAACTCTTTTCATGGTGGTGGGAAACATCTTTTTTAAAAGCAACGGTCTAAATAAACATTCCAGACATATTTTAGGTGTTCCCGGTTTTCTTAGTTGGACTGTAATGAACGAACAGCTCTTTTTCTCTCGGATCAGTCCACGAAGTGATGTACAGCAGGTGGGCATAGTTGAAAGCACAAAATTAGTAAGAGAAGTAATAGCCATAATCGATACTGAGGAAAAAAGGACAAACAAGCTGAATTTTGTTAAAGCCAGTAATTCATAAACCCACCATTCTGTTTCCAATGTCCAAGATTGTTTGTTTTGCTTGAGGTTCCATATACACTCATGAAGCAAATATGGAACCAATGGCGTCAAATAACTGGCCATTCTTTTTTTTTTTGTTATACAGGCCCTCGCGTCCAGTCGTTGCAGTCTTTCCAAGAGCACAGCCGGTCACATTCTTAACTTGGTATCCAACGACGCACAAAGGATGGAAAGACTATCTGTACATGTAAAAAATGTAGTAAGGTTCTGTTTTGACCTTCCAGTGACAATTTTGATATTGACTGTACTAGTTGAATGGCAGTCCTTGTCAGGAGCTTTACTTGTTTTAGTTATTACTTTTATCAGTTCGATAATTTCCATGCAATTTGGAAAACTAAGAATCAAACAAGCTAGCATCACAGACAAACGACTTGCCATTTTGAGCGACATCATCAAAGGAATAAGAACTGTGAAAATGTATGCTCTGGAATGGAAATACAGGGACAAAGTAAAAGAGCTAAGAAGGTAAGTTTGTGATGCACTGTCAGGCTGAACTCACACTGATAAAATGTAATGTAAGATATGAAATAAGAGCAGTTCACATACTTGCAACTTGAAAACATTCCTCTCATTCTTCCTTGATTAATTAATCTAGTAAATTCGGGAAAACGTGGTTATTTTTTTGGCGGTGCATAATAGGTTTACAGCCAGACACTCAGACACACGCGCACTGTTGCGATTTTTTCTGTCGCAACAAAGTAGGGTTTGGTGGACGTCAATCAAAGCGTTCCCATGACATTCCATACGCACATGCCTTTGTAGCTTGTGTTTTCCGACAGTGCTATGGCAACGATTTTGATTGACGTCCACCAAAAGCCAACTTGTCGCAACAGAAAAATTCGCAAGAGTGCGCGTGTCTGAGAATGGTTGTAACAGCGTGAACACATTTTCTTTATGTGATTGACTTCATTCATCACCACTCAAGGCACAACTGAAAAAAGAGCCGTAATCATGGAATGATGTTTTATCATGCAAACCCAAAACTCACCAGGACAGAAGAATAATTACCATAGCTGAAAACAACATGTTAAAATCAGTAAGACTATCAAGTTTGAAGGAAGTGAGTTCAAAACTCGCGAAGATATGAATTTCCAAAAATCGAAATTTCGTAGGGAAACATTCGTTGGAGACATAACTTGCATCCATTAAAGTTTTTCTTACTAAATCCACACTTTCTAAAAATCATATCTTCGCAAGTTTTGAACTCACTTCCTTCAAACGTCGCAGTTTTACTAATTTTCGAAGCGTTTTCAAGATTTTGGTTGGCAGTTTTTTTCAAAAATGTGCAGAAAAATACTGAAAGAAAGTGGTATCACCAAATTCATCTCACTGTAAATATTTATTCTAGGAAAGAGATGAGTGTCCTTCGCCTGAAGTGCCTTATCCTAACCATATCAGAAGTCACAATGTCCTGTCTCTGGATAGCAGGAACCCTAGTTTCAGTTGTAACGATGGTATTCTCTGGCATTGAAGTAAATTCCGTGAACATCTTTACCATTGCTTTAACACTGGACAACATCAACAGAACAACATCCTTATTAACAATGGGCGCCATAGGAATTAGTGATGCCTTGGCTTCAATCTCTAGAATTGAAAAATACTTATTTGACCAGAGTTTTGTGAAGGGAAAACCATCTTCAAAAAGAAAATCGACTGGAAAATCAATCCTCAAAGACTTAGTAAATTATTTTGAAAAACATACTAAGTTTGTGGAGAAGCCCACTGAACCTTCCGAGAAGTCAGGCCAAACTTTCTTGGAAAAGACTGAAGGATCATTAAAGAGATCTGATCAAGGTAAACGTGGCATTCACGAGCCCACAGTAATGCTTTCCCAAGTATGTAGCGGTTGGGTAGATGATTCAAATCAATGCGTACTAAACGATGTTTCGCTAGATGTCCCTCCCACTCAATTACTTATGGTAATTGGTCCTGTAGGGAGCGGAAAATCCAGTTTACTTATGACAATTTTGGAGCAGATTTCAATCAAATCAGGAAACGTCTCCACCAAGGGACAAATAGCCTATGCAAGTCAGGTGCCTTGGATATTCACTGGAACAGTTCGTGATAACATCTTATTTGGTAAAGTGTACCAGGAGAAGAGATATCAGAAAGCCTTAGAAGTCTGTGATCTATCTCAAGACATCCTTCGGTTTCCAAAAGGAGACCTGAGCATGATAGGCCAAAGAGGGGTCAGTCTGAGCGGTGGTCAGCGTGCTAGAGTTGGCTTAGCACGTGCAGTGTACTCAGATGCTGATATCTTCTTGTTGGATGACCCACTGAGTGCAGTAGATGCCAAGGTTGGAAAACACATCTTTGACAAATGCATTTGTGAAGAACTCTCTGGAAAAACACGAATCCTTGTTACACATCAACTGCAACATCTTCACCGAGCTGATGAGATCGTTGTCTTGAAGGAAGGTCGTATTGTAGACCATGGTTCTTATGAACACATCAGTAAAGATAGATCTATCAGTAAAATGCTTAGAGATTACAAAACAGCTGATTTGAAAGGTGTTGCCACTGATGTGAGTAATCTATTGCCATTGCAAGATGACTTCGATGAGCGTACTGGACGTGATATGATCGAAGAAGACGAAGACAAGGAAGCTGGATCAGGGACTGTATCATGGCGATTATTTTGGGATTACTTGCGCGTGGGGCTACCAACTCCACTGCTTGTGTGCTTGTTTGTCTTCTTCATAGCTTCTCAAGGTAAGTAGTCCATCTAATAAGATACACAATTTCCCGAATTCGTGACCATGAAACAATTAACGGCTCCAAGTCGAGATGTGGACTTGATGTGTTCATTCAAGTTCGATTTGGAGCCTTTGTTTCGTGATCTCTCAAGCGAATAGACCATTTCACGGTGCTCGTCGATCAACCTCAGCCTCGATAGCGTGTAATTTATTCTTTAGAATTTGACTAAAGCCCGTGGAATTTGTACGTGTCAATGTGTACATTCCTTAAATTACCGTGAGCTGTAGTCAAATTCTAAAGAATATATACCTGACTTTAAGTATTTCTTTAATATTAGGCGCTCTCATCGTTCCTGCCTGGTGGCAAAAAGTCGTTGCTACGATGCCCCACAGTCAACAAAGAAATCCTTCCACTCTTGGTGTCTATGCTGCTCTTGTCGGTGGTTCCTGTATTTTAGCATCTGCTCGCATCATTTTGTCCTCCTTGGCCTTTATCCGGTCATCCGAAAAGATTCACGATAAAATGACAGTCGCTGTCCTGAAGTCTCCAGTGTTCTTCTTCGATACCAACTCAGTTGGACGAATAATGAACCGCTTCTCGAAAGACATGGGAACCTTGGATGATGTAATGCCATTGGACGTTATAATAGCTGCTTGTTGTCTTCTGAGTTTTTTGGGAGTTATCTGTTTCACAGTCATCATGAACATCTGGTTTTCCATCGCCATCATCCCTACATTAGCTATTTTCATATTCCTTTGTTGTTTGTACTTGAGGATTATCCGCCAGTTATCAAGAATCGAAGCAATACGATGCAGTCCAATCTATGAGCATGTTGGGGAGACCATATCGGGATTGGAAGTCATTCACACATCAGAGATGGATGCTGCATGCTTGGACAAGTACTATAGGTATGTTCATAAGTTGGCGCAGCTTATTTGTCAATAGCTGGGTTTCACTTGACGTCATTTCCTGTCTCGTGCGGAATGTTCCTAGCTGAATCACAAGTTTTCAATAGAATTCTTTCTGGTTGACAGCACATGGTGGTCAGTGTTTGACCACCATTTGGAGCAGATAATGAGATTCAAAGACTTTTATCACTGAGCTGATTGAAACCCAGCTATTGTTCAAATATCATGTTAAATAAGACACAATCTAGGACCCAATCTTGTCTAATGCCACTCAATGTTACTGTGCACCATACACAAGGGACGTACTCATATGGGTTGGTTTGCACTAACTAAATGTGAAATATGTACGTAAAGCTCCTAGTCCATTATTATCCAAAGCTGTCTACCAGTCCAGCTGAATTGATCGCCTTCCCCGAAAGGAATTATGGGTCACTATTTTTGGTTAGCATTTTTCGAGCTTTTTCCTGGTATACAATGTAGACTTTTCTATTGGATTGAAATACAATTCCGCCATTAGTTCGACTAGCGTTTGAAATTAGTTTAAAGAATTTAGGAAGAACTCAAATTTAAATTATCTTGGCAGAATATTGGGAAATGCTTATCAAAATACGATGTCGTATTCTCAATTCTGATTGATTGACCTGGATTTTGTCCTGAAGGTCAACTCAGCTGGGTCACTGTCTACTAATAACGTATAAGATATGATAAGGTATGCCGGCGTTTGTCAATTATTCGTACCTGACTTTTCTATCGAAATAACTCCGCGATGTGCCAAAAATAAACACTTTTATTCGACTTCACTGCTGCAGCAGTGTTCTTGCTAACATGGCCACCATTGCTAAAGCTAATAAACGTATTTTCTTATGCAATAGGTTTCAAAATCTGCAAACCAGAGCATTTTCTTTGTTGTGTACTGCTCGTCAAAACATCGCCCTTTACGTCGATCTGCTTTTAGGCTTGTTTGTTACCTCAATAGGTATAGGGTGTTTACTGCTTTCTTTAGACTTAGGTAAGTTTAAAATTGTATATGGTCTCTTGTAATTATGTTATCCATATCTTATACTATCAGTTAGAGTGAATGCATCAAAAATCAAGTCCTAGAGCATCACGCTTGGCCACCAGAATCGAACAATCACTTTCACGTACTCAACCGGGATGGGAAGGGCGGCCACGAAATGACCTCCAGGTGCCCATTAAAGATACAATAATAGACGCATCAAGAGTTCCGCGCTGCTGCTCAATGCGCATGCTCAAGGGATTAAAAAGTGGGATAATATTTTGTATAATATGCAATTTTTCGGTATATTTGATTCAGAATTTGCTTAACGGTACGCGATCTTGAATATTAGTGAAAATTGTACTTGACAAGAAAGATACAACTAAAATATAGCATATTTTACAAATTTTATCCCACTTTTTAATCCCTTGAGCATGCGCATTGAGTAGTAGCGCGGAACTCTTGATGCGTGTATCAAAGTATCGTATATTTTAGCTAATATACATACCTTTTTTCAAACAGCTACAACTGGGCTGCTACTGTCCTACGCCATGACTGTCAGATCGGTAACATCAGTGGCTTTACGCTATGCATCTAAGGCAGAAACTGAACTCGTATCCGTGGCAAGACTCCAAGCCTTCACAAAACTTCCCTCTGAACCAGGATATGAAAGACAATTTGAGGTACCAACCAACTGGCCCAATCAAGGTGCTCTGAGTCTGCGTGGAGTTTCTTTGGCTTATTTTGAGGGTGGATCTTCAATACTAAAGGACATCGAGTTAGATGTTCAACCACGAGAGAAGGTCGGTATCGCAGGCCGTACTGGAGCAGGAAAGTCATCACTCGTAGCTGCCTTATTTCGTATGCCAGATTCTCAAGGTCAGGTGATCATTGATGGTATAGATCTTGGTACCATTAATGTACAAGACGCTCGTAGTTCCATGGCTGTCATTACTCAATCACCTGTGCTGTTTGAAGGTAGTTTAAAGACGAATCTAGATCCCTTTGACCAATTCACTGAAGACGAAATCTGGACAGCTTTGAAAGAGGTACAGCTCTTGAATTGTGTTAGTAAACTCGATGGTCTACTGAGATACGCTTTGGGAGAGGAAGGATCGGGTTTCAGTGTTGGGGAGCGTCAGCTGCTGTGTCTTGCTCGTGCACTGCTCCAACGACGTAAGATCCTCATACTAGACGAAGCAACAGCAAACGTGGACTACAGAACAGATCAGCTTATCCAACAAGTCATCAGAGACAAGTTTTCCGACTGCACTGTGCTGACCATAGCACATCGACTCAACACCATCATCGACTATGATAGGGTGGTGGTTCTTGATGGAGGTCGCATTGTTGAAGACGACAGTCCTCGCGTTCTCGCTTCCAAGAGTGACGGGATTTTTGCAAGACTTTTACAAGATAATGCTCACGAAAACCCTTAATAACTTGACTGAAATCACTTAATATATCTTCCAAGGACTTCTACTTTAAACAATATTTTCGAAGAATAACTAAAAATATCCGAAGAAAGTTTTAAAAATAGGTGCCTATTTGGCCAATGTGTGTATTGCATTATAGAATGGAATTCAAAGGGACATAGGAATGACATATGTGATTGACAGTAGTGTATCGTCCATTAATCTGTTGTGCCTTTGGAATATATATGTCTTTATCAGTGAATGGCAATAAATAAAAATTGGCTGTGTTCCATCATGGACCTTCATCATGTAATAGCTAAAATAATGTATTCTAATATAGGAAATTAGTATAAATACAAAGGTGATTATACAAAATCGCGCGCTCTGATTGGTTTTCTATCTCGGATTATCAGCCGATAATCACCTTTTCGGACAAAATGGCTGTCAGCAGTCGTTTTGGCACAGTAAGCGAAGAGGAAATTTCTTTTTTGAAATAATCCCCTTTTTATTTATACTAAAACAATTCGAAGACTCGCCGCTCGGTAAATATTCATCGATAATCACTTCGTCTTCGGCGAATAACTGAACTGCTAATTATTGATATTTAGCATGTAAGCCATGGATTCACAAGTGGTTGATAGTTATTTAGAAAGATGTGTTATATGTCTATTTTTCTCCATTTATTATAATTAATAATAAATAATAATAATAATAAATTATAATTAATTAATTAATTATTTATTTATTTTTATTATTATTGCTTATTTGCACATCATGATTATTGTAAAGCGTATTTGGTGATAATCCATGTAACTTACGCTATATAAATTATTCAATTATTATTAATTATTATTTGATGATAAGACCCTTACAAAATATTACTGACTCATCCCACGGACTCTTAGCCTCCTTTGGAGACGTTCTTAGGGTCGTCACGTCGTCACACAACGTTTCTCTCCTAGGCGGGTTCTCAGTGCATTCGCAATGTTTGAGATAAGTTATCTGCTTTTTTCAGAAGAATATTTGGAGGGGCTTAAATATAAAATTATGGTTTGTACAATTTGCAAAGCCTTTTCTGATATCCTGTAGTCAATAATTCTAAATAATAAAAGATCTTTACTCCATTACTGTATTGTTGTTGTCATGACGATCCGATGTGTAGGGATTATTTGTTTAGCGAATTTCGTGTTTGTCGTTGTCAAAATTTTGTAAACACAGACTTACCTAGAGCTCATGTCCTAAATATCTCTTTACAGGTCCAGGTGATCTGAGGAAAAACGATTAGCCAATCAGATTGCGAATCACTTTTCCGAAAAAGAATCAATCCCATGCGTCTTTTCGAGCTCAATCAGGGATGAACAGGGGGAAATCAAAACGAAACAAGATAGCATACAAGTAGAAATATGCGAGGAGAAGTGTCATTTAGCCGGGGATTTAAGACTCAAAATGATTCTACTTGAAAGAATATGTTGTCTAGATGAGACTAGGAATATATTTTCATTGGTTAGGTAATTATTCATGGTTTTTTTATTAAACAATTACCGTTGAAACGATCTCGAAGAAACTGCCGAAAAGCTTCGGTTCAGTCGCGTAGTCGCGGAGCCGGTCAGTGACAACATTTTTTCGAATGACTGTATGTGATGTATCATACTGAATGGACTCAGATGTAATTCTGAGCCGACAATACGGGTGTATATTGGCGACTCTCTCCTGATCAAACTTATAGGATGATCGCGATACTTTGATGTATTTAGTAATTATTTTGCTCAATGAAGTTGTGAAGTAGTTTCTCAATAAAATTTTGACGGTTATTATGCGGTTTTGAGTGGTTTTTATGCGCGAACATCGTGGGCTAACCTTTCTTAAGTTAATTTTTCCGAAAATACAAACATACGGCGGGTTTGTTGCCATAGTTTTGCGCCATATTGAGTTCGGAATGTACACCAGTCCCTGTATATGGATATTCTGATATCTTAAAATACTTGGAACAATAATAGCGCGTCTAGCAACTCAACCCATTCATTAATTTATTAATATATTATTTTACTAAATCAGTCATGTTTTTATATTTTTTCAAGTGAACCTACTCCGTGATACAATACTTTCAGTATTGATTCTACATTAAAAGAATATTTTAATGGTGAAATATTTCTTCATTTGAGTGTTTAAGCGAACCCCTTTGCAAGGTAAGAACTGATCAAAATTTAAGATAGTAAAGAGATATAAATGAAGCATGAAGCTTGTAAGAAATTCGCTTTATGATTTAGTTGATTTTTAGTGATATTTTCAAAAATCTTTTTACCGTCTTTCCAAGACACATGTAACTTGAATGTAGACTTATTGCGATTTTGAGCCGCCAATACGGGTTTAAATGTATAAATAGGGGAAAAATGTATTCCGTATTGGCCATAGTCGTAAAGTCGTATATATTTTCCCATACATTTCTTTGTAAAGGCAGCCAGCTATTCAATAAAGCCAAGAGAGCATAAATAAGAGAGGAAAACTTCTTAATATAGCGCGCGCCATGTGAATTCCCGATTCAGAAAAAAACTTATTTTGCAGGCCTTTGGTCCACGGAAAAAGAGAAAGGAAAGTGATCTAAAAGAATGTTCAACCAGAATCCAAAAGATCAAGCAGGATATCTGTCTGTGTTATTTTACTCCTGGCTGCTTGGTTTGATCAGGCTTGCTTATCAGCGACCTTTGATTGAAGACGATCTCTATGAATTGTCAGAAACCGACAGGACAAAGGATATAGTTGAACGCTTGGAAGAGTTATGGAGAGAAGAAATCATCTATGCGAAAACGAAGGGAAGAAAACCTCAGTTATGGAAGGCCATGTTCAGATTATTTTCCTTCAAAGAGTATTTGTACTTACTCATTCTGCAATTGCTAGAATGGTTCATGACTTGGTCATCGATTGTATTTCTGTGGATATTTCAGAAACTGTCTTTAGAAGATTCTCAAAAGAGCATGTCAAACCTTCATGTTGCTGCAATGATTGGCATTTGCTTCTGTTGTCTGATTGAACCTTTTGCTGCCAATCATAACTTCCTTACTGCTAACTTGATGGGGATGCGACTTAAGGTAGCTTGCATGGGAATTGTCTACAAAAAGGTATTTTGTACTTTTTTCTAAATTTGACTTACATACAAAATTTGTACTAGAGTAGGGATGCAGTTTTTGGAATGGACTAATTTTAATCCCTAAAATAATTTTCAAATTTAGGAATTTGAGTGAATATTTTGGGCCTTCAGTTCCCCATATAAATCCCTGTAATTTCTGCCATCTTGCCCTGATTACTAATGATGCGACTATACGAGCGTGAACTGGTCCATATAGCAGAACTAGTACCCTCGTCCAGAGTTGCTTGCTAACTGCATAATGCTACAATATCAAAGAAAAGGGGTCGAACTGTCCTTGAAGTTTTAGGTTCAAGTAAACAGTTGTGATATGCAGATGATTTTTACCTAGGCTTGAGGCCAGTTAGACTTTCGCAAAGTCCGCCGCCCACAGAGAGAGGTCGACTTGGGCCAATCAACGATAGCTATCTTTTTGAATTTACTGCACGCTTAGTAAGTGAACACAAAGTAAACTCACTGTTTTGTTGCACAGGTTCTTGTGTCCAGTCGTAGCAGTATCGGCTCCAAGATCACAGGCAGTCACATTCTTAATTTGGTATCCAACGATGCAAAAAGGCTAGAAAGAGTATTTGAATTTGCAAGATATATTATAGGGTTTTTACTTAACCTTCCCGCCACAATTGTGATACTGACAGTACTACTTGAATGGCAGTCGTTATCTGGACTTCTTTTCATATTGGTTATTTCTTTCGTCGATAATTCACTGACTTCCAAGTACTTTGGCAGCCTGCGAACCAAACAAGCAAGCATCACAGACCAGCGACTTGCCAGTTTGAATGACATCATCAAAGGAATAAGAACTGTGAAAATGTATGCTTTGGAATGGAAATACAAGGACAGAATAAAAGAGCTAAGAGGGTAAGTTGACGATGTACTGTTAAGCAACTCTACTCATAAATATTCTTGCATCAGTAATTTTCTTAACTTTAGATGTATATGCGCAGTAAGCGTGAGGGCTGACAAAAATAGACACCATCCTTAATAGTAACGTTCTAAAGATTTAGATATCAACAGTACTGCGCTAAATTCCCAATGAATGTTAAATGAGTGATTTCAAGAAAGAAACGTTTTGAAATTTCAAATACAACTGTTTTTTTTTTTTAGGGAAGAGATGAAAGTCATACGTCTCAAAAATTTTATTCTCAGTGTAGCAACAGTCAAAATTTTCGCATTCTCAGCAGTTGCAGTCCTGATTTCAATCGTGACGATGGTATATTCTGGCATCCACGTTAATGCCGCGAATATCTTTACTATTGCTTTAACGATGGACGCAATCAATAAAGCGACGTCTTTACAACTGGTAAGCACTTCAGGAATAACTGACACCTTGGCTTCAATCTCTAGAATTGAAATATTTTTATTAGACAAGTGTTCTGTGGAGAAGGAACCGTCTTCTCAAAGAAAATGGACAGGAAAAACTATTTTCCAACACTTACTCGAATATTTTAAGAAGAACAAACAAAAGGTTGTAGAGAAGCCCACTGAATATACGGTAAAGTCAGGCTCCACTTTCTTGAAGACTGAAGGATCATTTAATAGACAAGATCAAGGCAAATATGACATTACTGAGCATACAGTCATGCTGTCCCAAGTATGCAGCGGTTGGTCAGTTGATTCAAATCAATGTGTACTGAACGATATTTCTCTGAATGTTCTTCCCACCCAATTAGTTATGGTAATTGGTCCTGTAGGGAGCGGAAAATCTAGTTTACTTATGACAATTTTGGAGCAGATTTCAATCAAATCAGGAAACGTCTCCACCAAGGGACAAATAGCTTATGCAAGTCAGATGCCTTGGATAATCACTGGAACAGTTCGTGATAACATCTTATTTGGTAAAGTGTACCAGGAGAAGAGATATCAGAAAGTCTTAGATGTCTGTGATCTATCTCAAGACATCCTTCGGTTTCCAAAAGGAGACCTAAGCATGATAGGCCAAAGAGGGGTCAGTCTGAGCGGTGGTCAGCGTGCTAGAGTTGGCTTAGCACGTGCAGTATACTCAGATGCTGATATCTTCTTGTTGGATGACCCACTAAGTGCAGTAGATGCCAAAGTTGGAAAACACATCTTTGATAAATGCATTTGTGAAGAACTCTCTGGAAAAACACGAATCCTTGTTACACATCAACTGCAACATCTTCACCGAGCTGATGAGATCGTTGTCTTGAAGGAAGGTCGTATTGTAGACCATGGTTCATATGAACACATCAGTAAAGATAGATCGATCAGAGAAATGCTTGAAGATCACCAAACAGATGATTTGAAAGGTGTTGCCACTGATGCGAGTAATCTATTGCCATTGCAAGATGACTTCGATGAGCGTACAGGACGTGACATGATCGAAGAAGACGAAGACAAGGAAGCTGGATCAGGGATTGTACAATGGCGATTATTCTGGGATTACTTTCGTATGGGGATGCCTTCTCCACTGCTCGTGTGTCTGTTTGTATTCTTCGTGATGGTACAAGGTAGCAAAATGTTCACATTTGGTTACTAATATCATTCTTTTAAAAATTAATATTAATTAGTTGATATCCAATTAATATTATTTTAGGTGCTATCGTCCTTTCATATTGGTGGCAAAAAATCATCGCTGTTATGCCTTACAGTCAACAAAGGAACCCTAAGACTCTTGGTGTTTATGCAGCGATCGTGTGCGGGACCTTTATCTTAGCATCATACCGTGTCCTTCTTATCGTCCATGCTTTTCTGAGATCATCAGAAGGGATTCACGATAGGATGACAGTCGCTGTCCTGAAGTCTCCAGTGTTCTTCTTCGATACCAACCCAGTTGGAAGAATAATGAACCGCTTCTCGAAAGACATGGGAACTGTGGATGATTTCCTTCCACGTGACTTCACATTTTCTGTTTCCTGTTTTCTTTATGTTGTCGGAGTTGTCGGTTTAACGAGTATCATGAACTTCTGGTTTTTTATTGCGCTCATTCCTATATCAGTCTTTTTAATTTTTTTAAGCATTTTGTACTTGAAGATTGTTCGTCAGTTATCAAGATTTGAAGCAATACGATGCAGTCCAATCTATGAGCTTATCGGCGAGACCATTTCGGGACTGGAAGTCATTCGCACATCAGAGATGGATGCAGCATTCGTGGACAAGTACTATAGGTATGTTCGTACGTGGTATATCCAATTATTTGCCGGTTGAATTAGCACTAGAAATATATTTTTACATTTCTTTTTGTTGTTCAAACATAATCATCTGTACGAGACATCTGACCTAGGAACCAATCTTGTCTAATGCCCCTCAATGTTGCTTTGTGTGTATCATGCACAAGGGATGTACTCTTGGTATGTTTGCACTTGACTTACCTTATTGTGTACCTAGATACAGATCACTATACGTCTTTAGTTAAGTTCGCACTTTTCATTTCTTCTTTTGAGTACATCTAAGGCAAACTTTGGTTTCAAACTGAACTAATTTGAAGTTGCAAAATCTAAGGTATTATAGGCATTTGTGGGTAAAATTATAGTTTACAACCATATTTTTTTAAACTGATCACTCTCCGTAAGGGTCTCTTCCGTGAGATTCGTTCAACACGCACTACCATGCACTACATTCGCTGTATTTACAACTATCCACAACAGTCAAGTCCAGGGACTAGTAGAAATGTTTTACTGTGTGTCCTCAAATTTTCAAATTCAGGGCATTAATATAATTTTTTTTTTGTGTCATAGGCTTCAAAATCTTAACACTGGAGCATTTTCTTTGCTGATATCTACTTGTCAAGCTATTGGTCTATACACCACGTTGCTTTTTAGCTTGCTTGCAGCGGCGGTGGGCATTGGTTGTTTACTACTATCTTTAGATGCAGGTGAGATGCGTTTTAACGAGCATTAAATTCGAACATTTTTTGTCACTCGTACAGGAAGGCTTGCGAATAGAGATCTTTATATTTTTTCATTTTAGAACAAGATTATTTGTTTTGATCACATCAATAGTTATGTATTATGTATTATGTATTATGTATTATGGGTGAAATGAACTGCTAGGGCGCTGTCCTCTCAACGCTATGTAGACCATGCGTAGGTTTGAGGGTTCGATTCTCGACTGAACCGCAAATGTAATCGAGTGAAAAATGTTTGTCGTGTTGTTCTCTCACTTGCCAATTAATTTTAAAAAAATGTTGTGTGTTGAAAATAGTGAATGTTAGTGGTCATAGTGTAAGTAGAGCGAACCTTGCGGAAAAGCCACTTAATTAAGGGGAGTGATGGTTGCAAAACTACGAAACTTGGGAATGACAAGTGGTCGGAAATGGGAAAGCAATAACCAAGCCGAAAGGGTCTAATCCATCAAATTCTTTGCTTTCCTTGTTTATAGGCATAACCGGACTGCTACTTTCTTACGCCATTATCACCAAGGTGGCCCTGGCAGTGGCTTTACGCAATGCATCTCAGGTAGAAGCTCAACTAGTATCCGCGGCAAGAGTCATAGCTTACACCCAACTTCCCTCTGAACCAGGGTATGAAAGACAAGCTGAGGTACCAACCAACTGGCCCAATCAAGGTGCTCTGAGTCTACGTGGAGTTTCTTTGGCTTATTTTGAGGGTGGATCTTCAATACTAAAGGACATCGAGTTAGATGTTCAACCAAGAGAAAAGATCGGTATTGCAGGCCGTACTGGAGCAGGAAAGTCATCACTCGTAGCTGCCTTATTTCGTATGCCAGATCCTCAAGGTCAGGTGATCATTGATGGTATAGATCTTGGTACCATTAATGTACAAGACGCTCGTAGTTCCATGGCTGTCATAACTCAATCACCTGTGCTGTTTGAAGGTAGTTTAAAGAAGAATCTGGATCCATTTGACCAATTCACTGAAGACGAAATTTGGACAGCTTTGAAAGAGGTACAGATGTTGGATCGTGTCAGTAAACTTGATGGTCTACTTAGCTACTCCTTTGGAGAGGAAGGATCGGGTTTCAGTGTTGGGGAGCGCCAACTGTTGTGTCTTGCTCGTGCACTGCTCCAACGACGTAAGATCCTCGTACTGGACGAAGCAACAGCCAACGTGGACTACAGAACAGATCAGCTTATCCAACAAGTCATCAGAGACAAGTTTTCCGACTGCACTGTGCTGACCATAGCACATCGACTCAACACCATCATCGACTATGATAGGGTGGTGGTTCTTGATGGAGGTCGCATTGTTGAAGACGACAGTCCTCGCGTTCTCGCTTCCAAGAGTAACGGGATTTTTGCAAGACTTTTACGAGATAATGGTCACGAAAACCTTGAATAATTTGACTGAAATCGGTGCTATAATACAATACAATACAATACAATACAATACAATACAATACAATACAATACAATACAATGCAATGCAATGCAATGCAATGCAATGCAATGCAATGCAATGCAATGCAATGCAATGCAATGCAATGCAATGCAATGCAATGCAATGCAATGCAATGCAATGCAATGCAATGCAATGCAATGCAATGCAATGCAATACAATACAATATCTTTATTTTTACCACAGATAAATAAATAAGAAGTTCACAAAATTAAAAAAGAAATTAATATTTTGGGTAAATCGTTTTCCAGAATAGCTAAAAAGCTAATCGAGCTGGAAAGCGAGCTATCATATGAGGAAGAAGATCAATCAATCAATCAGTCAGTCAATCAATCAACTTTATGTTATACAGACGGAATTTAACGCTGATTAAATGAAAAAAAGTGCCGAGTTCGTTTCCAAGATAATGAATTTTGAATATTATCATCTTGAGAAGTTTTCGAAGGAAAATTGCGGAAACCAAGCTTTGCACACACAATTGTTCTTTTATACGGCAATACAGCAAAGGTAAAGTTATTCATAATAATTATTGTTACACATTTTACTATTTTATTATTTTTTTGACGGTCAAAGTTGGTAAAACGAAGTAAAAAGGCCGCGCGACCTTGGGAGCCTGGGACAAGTTGTTGGTGACGTCATTTACGGGACTCGTTCATTGAAAACGCTTGAAATCTATAAAGAATATCACTAGCTTCCCTTCGATTTTTGATTTCCACTATTTTAGATAACATTTATGTAAGACTACGCTCGATTCTACTAGGAAAAACCCTTGAACTCTTCATCAGGAAGTCCCGTGAATGACGTCACACGAGCTAGGTACCATTCTCCTCTAAGTGCTCCGAAATTTTCCTAAAGGTCGCCAAAAACACGCATTCTTGTCATAAAAAAATGGATTTTTGTAGGATTTTTGTTGGACTTAGTGGGACTTTTGAAAGCACTAAAAAAGACGAAATATGACAAATCAAGGTATTTCTTTGTCTTTTATTCAAAAATACTCTATGTGGCATTGTAGAATGAATCAACAGCCGGCATTTGCGTATGATAATTTTTCGTTGAGCACTTTCGGGGGCGCAAATTTTGCTCCATTTCTAGGGTAAGAATTCAATTCTTCATTCGCGATTCAGACTTACCAAGGCTTGACTTTACAAAGAGTAATACTAAACACAGAGCTGTATCTTTCATTCGTTGCCAGGAAACAGGACATTTTCAGAAAACCTGAATCAAACCATCTTCGTGTTAGTAACAGGTCGTAATGAGGGTTTATCAGGTCTTGCGTGACATTTTAATCCAACAAAAAAGAAAATATAATATTTGAAAAGAGCATAGTAAAATTAGTAAAATTGGGAAGTTTGAAGTGATTTTATTGAATAACGCTGAAGATATGGGCGACCGAAGTTGGCTGCCTTTACAAAGAAATGTATGGAAAATATCTCGGGAGGCAAGCTGTTGCCTCCCAACATTTTTTTCATACATTTCTCTGTAAAAGCAGCCAACTTCGGATTAAAATTTAAAATGTCACGCAAGACCTGATAAACCCTCATTAGTGGGTGGAGAAATAGTTTACAAAATCGTTAATATTACCATGAACATTAATAAGATTTGAAGAAAAACCATCATGGTCTAGATGATCTAAAAACACTTATGCATCAATCATGATTAACAAAAGGTCCATACATTCTATGTAACACCAAACGTTTCATTTTCCCATGCGGGTTTAAAAATACAATACAATGATGCATTCTTACCAATAAAAGAAAGAGGGCAAGTATTGAGCCATGTAGTAATACGATAGCAGTGGATAAGTTGATGGCCACACCTCTCTCAGTTCGTTTGCCATCCCAACACACATGATATAGGCACAACGTTGAGCTGTCATGAATCTTGAGAATGCTTCGCGAACACTCTTGTTATGACGCGAGTCCTTGTATGTCTGTATGGATTCATAAGGATAAGTCTTGTGGGTTAGATTCATATATTTATACATGGAAATATATTTATTTATTGATATTTATATTGCAATTTAGCTTATATTTCAGTGTGTAGTGACTGTCTTATATGAGTGCATGTTTTGTATAATAATAATAATAATAATAATAATAATAATAATAATAATAATAATAATAAATGGCAACCAATGGTTGACTGGGGGACAACTAGCGATTCTTAAATCAAATCATGTCAAAATAACTCCTCAAAGTATTCTATCTGACTATTTGTACAACATGAAACCAGAAAACAAGATACACACACAACCTCCAACATTCTCCAAGCCGGTTAAAACGGAGATACAACCGGAAGTGACTAGGCCCCTAGGTATGGGCCAGTTGAACTGCAATTATTATTGGTATACTTACGACATTAACTACATTTGTTAATGCATTTTCAAACACCTCTGTAGAAACAGGTCCAGGAAGAACTGTTATCACTTTTATATTCCTCTTTGCTGTCTCTAGACGTAAGGTATTCAAATATCCCTGGAAGAACAAGAAACGACAAACCAAAAGCTATTAACAAATGACCTCGAATCTCTTAAAAACCTTCAAGAGTGGAACTCCCTTCAACTAAAACATGGGATTATTTTCATCTTAAATTCATGGATACTTTTACGAGCGTTTCGTTGTTGTTAAGCTTAATTTTTTTAAGGAATCACGGAATTAATCTTGAAAACCCAAAACTTTATGGTAAAACCACGAAAAACTGTCAAAAACTACAATATTTAAGCTTAACTGGTAAGAACGCTGTAAAATTAAAGCACCAAAAATTCTCAACAACTAAAAACTGTTATAAAAGGAAAAAAAATTAGAAAAAAGCAAGAAAAACACAAGTAAAAGTGTATCAGTAAAACAAACTAAGACTGAGCAAAAGAAAAAATAGTACGCTTATGTTTTGTCCAAAACTGTAAAAAACGAAAAAGAATAAGCTTTTATGGAAACCTTCCTGCCTAACGGCTTTAAAGGGCATTAGTGAAGCATCAACAACTTCTAGTAAAATATTACCTGTAGAGCATGTTTACTGGCAGCCGATGCTGCAAGGTTGGGATGTCCTACAAGAAAAACAGAAAGAAAAAATGTAAAAGTGACGAAGAGAGGGCTCCAGTGAAAAGCTTTCAAAATTTCAGTCAAGAAGTGCAAAATGTTTTCGTAGATGGTTGGTTTTTGTTCTATTTTGTTAAAGAAAAAAACTTTCTGGTATCCTTGTATTCCATTTTGCGGAATATCTCGAAAAGATTTCAATAAGGTTTTGGTTTCGATATCGATCCTACGACCTGGAGGAGGAGGAGGAGGAGGCGGAAGAAGAAGAAGAAGAAGAAGGAGGAGGAGGAGGAGGAGGAGGAGGAGGAGGAGGAGGAGGAGGAGGAGAAGAAGAAAAAAGAAAGAAAGCACAAGAAGCGAAGGTCTGAGCCCCGAGCAGTACGCGCGCGCGCGTTTTGGTTCAAAAGTAAGTTCCCGCCAAATCCACAGGAACTCCATCAGCATATTTATATTTACCAAATTTAGCAACAGCACTAGTGACGGCAACAATCTGTCCTTCTTTTCTCTTGAGCATGTGAGGGAGAACGGTCTTCGTCAAAGACATTGTTCCCAGTAGATTTATTTTCAGGACATTCAGCTCGACTTCAAATGGGTTATCTTCGATCATATGGGTGTGAGTTACACCAGCATTGTTTACTAGAATATCAACCTGTATTGAAATAAATAAATTTAAAAAAACAACAGGAACGCGCCTTAAGTTAGCTGGGAAAGCAGGGAGGGAGGATAAGACTCTTAACAGGGATTGCGCTAGAATTTTGTAATGGGTGTCCTGGGATCATGTGTCTGGGCAAATTGGAGTCCCTAACATATTTGATGGGATTCTAGATGGCGTTCTTTCGTAGTGTAAGCAATGGCAAGAAATGAAGCTGTGGGGCCCCGGGATGCAAACAAATCGTCAAAATACATTTTCTGTTCAGTGGTTTTTTTTGCATAAAAATGCACACACGATTTCAGCGTTAACGTGAACCCTGAAAAGTCTGATATCCCGGTAGTTGTAAAGTTGGGGAGAGGGGAGGGGAGGGGAGGAGAGAGGCAAGAACGAGCGCATCAGTCCTGCCAAATCCAACGGAGCTCCATTATAGTGTAAGCCATGCCGAAAAGAAAAAATAAATAAATAAAACGCTCCTATATTTTCATTATAAACCTTTCCCGAATTCGCTTGAGTGCAAGTGACCATGCAACAATAGCTTCAAATCGAGGTTGGACTTGATGTGTTTATACATTTAGTATATTCTACCTTTCCAAAATGCTTGATCACGTGACTTGTTAGTTCACTGTGGCTCGCCCAATCTGCCAAATCCATTGGAAGGACAAAGATATCTTTTTCCTTGTCAAAATCTAAGCTCTTCTCAGCAGCAATTTCTTCAAAAGTAAATGGTTGAATTATGGGATTGGTAAAAAAAGAGCCCAGCAACCTGGAAGTCGCTATGGTTACAACCTCATGATGCATTAGTCGATTATGGGGTGAATTTTGGGAAGTTTAGATGGAGGAGGTTTTTGATGATATCCCAAATCCAGTCAGTACAAAATCCTAATTAAACACTGAACAAACTAAAAATCTGATTTTTTTTGTAGTTGTTGTTGTCCCCGTGGTCTCTATGGCCAATATTGTGTGGCCACGACAGCGTGACACCGTGCACGTGCGTCAGGTCTGATTTGCATAAACTCATTTCTCGATGAAAGTAATACTCCCGTTTCGAGTTTTCTTTTACGCTGTGTTAGCCTCAAAACCGTGTAATATATTCTTATAAATAGAGGATATTAATTGGGCGCGCGGAGATATGAATTTTATCTTCGAGTGTTGAAAAGATCTCTCACGAGTGAGCGCAGCGAACGAGTTAGAGATTTTCCACACGAGAAGATAAAATTCGTATCTCCAAGCGGCCATGTAATGTTCTGTTTGTTATATGAAATCTTCAATGAAAAATAATGGAGAATTTGAGACTTGCTGAGCAAAAAGTCGAAATTTGACACCACCAGTGTTGATATAAATCGTATCCCCACTGGCCACTGGTGGGAGTGGGGATATCAATTTTATCATTTTGATGTCACTCAATATCACACTCTATTTCATATATTCAGTAACAGCCCGTGGAAATTCAAGAGATCTGTGTGTAAAGAAGACAATAAAAATACTTTGAAATTTCACGAGTTTTATCTAAATTTCTGCATAATTTACGCACAATTGAGGCTAACACAGCGTAAAAGAGAACTCGAAACGGGAGTATTTTCTTATATTCTTGCTTTCAATCTATCTGAAGTACCATTGAATGCGAAAGGTTTAGTTTTCCACAAAACTAGCTTTGAATTTCAAAATACAGTAAAATTTCCTGAAATTCAAGGCAAAAACCCGAATCATTCGAGAGTGCATGGCGACATCTTGTAGGCTTTCAGACACACGTGTTATATTCTCTCTAACAAATCAAAGCATCTTTGATTGCCAGTCTTTTTGTACAAAATAAAATCTTTGCTTATACCTCCACACTTGTCCTTCACTGCCTGGAGCTTTTGCTTTCTTCGAGCAGAAAGAACCAGTTTGCATTCGCACTTGGTTAATTCGTAGGCTAAGTGCTCACCAATACCACTAGAAGCTCCTGTAATCCAAATAATTTTACCTCGAAGAACAGAACATGGCTCACGACCGAACTTCTCGTAAAATAGAAGAGTTATGTCTGCATCTTGGTAGTCATAGGCCAAATACCCGAACAGAGAGAGAAGAACTACGATAATCGCGCCAGAATACATGTACTTCATGATTGAGCTGTGCTACTCAGACCCCTTACGCCTGAAGTGGCTCGGACAAAACCACAGCCGATATCTCCAGAGAATTGGAACCTATTGTTCTGTCATACATCCAAATGAGCTGCATTTTGAAATGCTGAAAGGGGTCTATCAGGGTGGACTGGGGTTACGCGTGACGCGTGCTTCAGCCATCTTTTGGACCGTGATTCGTGAAATTAAATATAATTAATCGTCAATAGCTGGGTTCCACATTCCTGTCTCGTGCAGAATGTTCATCAGCTGAATCACAAGTTTTCAATAGAATTCTTTCTGGTTGACAGCACATGGTGGTCTAGCTCATAAGAAATTTATTCAAATATTTTAATTACAACTCAAATTTAAAATATTCTAGGGGTTTTATAAATATCAAAATAAACCCCACGGCTTTTTGGCGGGAAATAATCGATCAAAGGACTGGACTGACTAGTTCATATGAAAACAATTAGAAATCACATAATCGAGATTTTTTCTTTTACCTCTTGCAGCACGTCGGAATACAGCTCATTTTGGAGAACAAAACAATAGGTTCAAATTCTCAGGAGATTGAATTTCTTTTGTTTTGTCCTCTAAATTGAATTGCGTTGACGTCACGTTCAAGGGGTCTATGAGCAGAGGAATGGCAAAGACGTTAAAAAAAAAATTGCTAAAAGTTTTCCTCCAGACAAAAGGCACAATTTTTCTTACAAGATTTGGTGCCAACTGAAAGCGAATGTTTCGAAGATTTGAAGACGTTTCATGAGAACAGAGATCCTAGCGCACGATACAACCACAACCAGTCCTTTGGTCGGTATATGTTGCAAAGCAAAAGAAAAACTGGCCTTAAAATACAAGTTGCAAATAAGTTGCAAAACAAATTAGACTCCTTGCAGCACCTCGGAATACAGCTCAATTTGGAGGACAAAACAATAGATTCCAATTCTCAAGAGATTGAAATTATTTTGTTTTGTCCTCCAAATTAAGCTGCCTAGACGTCACGTGAAAGGGTCTATACTGGCCTTAAAATACACAGGGTATTTATCAATAATATAATATAATAAGGTTATTTTTCATAAAAACAATATGTCCATTGCGGGCTGGGAAAGTGAGGGAATGGAAGCACTTCTCCAAAGTTTAAAGAAAGAATGGTAATCTCGGCGCATTGGATTATGGGGCTGAATGGGGGGAACGAGATTAAAATGCTCCGCAATCACGTGCTTCCAGTTCTTTCCCACAATCCTATGCATCACGAGGTCATAACCATTCTTTTTGTTAAACTTAGAAAAGGATGAACATGACGATGATTATTTCTGCAAGAATTATTTAAAAAAAATTTAAATGGAAATTTTTAGTTTTGTGTTAAAATTTACCACTTAATTTAAATCTGTCGATCTTGAATCTCTTTTTGATTCATCGAAATTTCATTTGCTATTCCCACTCAGTTGTCCCAGGAGGCTTTGCGGTCAGATCGTAGAGAACACGTGATACTCCTTGGACCTTGCCAATCCTGGATACCATTTCCTGAACGACCTGGAAAGGAAGATTTTATATTTTCGTAAAAGTTGTCCGATCCAGAAAATATTGCTTAAAAACTTGCGAATTTTTAACATCAGTTTTTTCAAACTTTGAAACAACTTCTGAGCTGATCTAACTCAGGGTACGACGGCTAAATCACGGATAAAACCCTGATAAAACATCTGGGCTGATCTAAGTCAGGGCATGGCTAACTCACAGATAGAACCCTGAAACAACCTCTGGGCTGATCTAGGTCAGGGCATGGCTAACTCACAGATCAAACCCTGAAACACCCTCTGGGCTGATCTAAGTCAGGGCATGGCTAACTCACAGATCGAACCCTAAAACAACCTCATTAAGTAATGTTACTGTATCTTACCTCGAGTGGAAGGTGTTGCCCCGGAGTAGCAGGAATGCCCGTCATAAAATCATTAGTAATAAAAGTCCTAATGACCATAGACCGCTGACACGAAGGAATGTGGTCGATTGGGTCTCTGTCGAAGTGGACTGGTATCGAGACTATTGGCATCTGACTAACATTCTGCAGACAACCTAAAACAAGGAATGAAATGATTTCACTGGCCAATATCTATCAGTATCTATGACGTCAAATATATGACGTCATGGTAACCATGGACACAAGTAATAAACGTTTGCGCATGCTCCAAGTCTACATGCAAATTGGGTACTCATGAAAAAGGGCACACATTTGTTTCCATGGCCCAAACTGCCTTTCATCGAGAAAGGACCGTATCTGATTCTAGGGTTGGTTAGGTTGAGGGTAAGTATCTTCCTGAAAAAGGTGCTAACATGCATGAAAACGTAAACTTTTTTTCACTACTCAGGGCTAGAATTTCAATTTTTTAATGACAAGATAAACTTATCTTGCGTATTGAGCAGCTACAAGATAAATGGATTGAACACAAATGCAAAGACTTTATTTTTCTTTGTATATTATCATCATTTCTTATGAAAGAACTAGCTAGAAAATGCGAGTTCAATTTCTTTTCACTCGATATTTGTAATTTTCTACTCGCATTTAGTCAATTATTTTGTGGGAATTTCGAACCCTGCTACTGTCCCTGCCAAGTGAGAACGAAACGAGAACATAACAGAACCTTTGACGCAATAGACCTCTTTACCTTCGTATGCAAATTGCCCATTTCAGACCACATGACATTCCCTTGAGAAATGTTCTTTTGTTAAAATATTTACACATGAAAGAATCAACTCCCAAGAGTGGCATCACATGGTCTGGAATAGGCACAACAAACAACGAAGGTAAAGAGGTCTATTGTAGGATGTCATAACAATTCGTGTTACTTACCATGTTCACTGAGAACCGAATGTGCCACGTGATCACACTGACGCAGCTGGCTTAACACGCCTAGTGATAGGTAGGTCGGCGTGATATCTTGGATCTGATTTTTGATTCTCTTACCAAATGCATAACATATTCTGTAAGAAGGTACACATTTATTTATGTTAGTATATATAGTCAAAGCTCTCGTAAGCGACCACCTCGGGTAATTGAAAAAAGAGGTAACTAGTAACTAACCGCTTTCCAGGTTTCCTGGGGGAGAGAGCGCTGGGGGGCACTCACTAACCTCAACAAATCATCCCTCCCCTCTCCCTAGGTTAAAAATAGTTACACATGTCCCCCTTGACACGCCACAGATCTAACATAACACAACTAACCTGTTAATATTATGACAAACTTTAGGGATAATTCTAGCCATATACATGAGTGACGGCCAGTCGGGGTGATCATTACTGGACAGTGCCACTACATAGCTGTATGTCCGTCCGTCTCCCTGGACACCCACTGATTTGATGGGTAACAAAGTGGAGCAGATTTTAAACTTGCTAGTGATTTGCATCAAGACTTCACGTTCTTCTTCGGTGGTGCTGTTCTTGACGCGACTGAGAAGGGAATGTGGCTGTTGATAGTAACATAATAAACAATTACTGAATGAAACAGTTGTGATAAAAAGATAAATTTTACACCGTAAAAAATAAGAAATATCACTAACTGACGTTTCGGACGCTAGTCCTTCGTCGGAGTAAAAGACGTAGGACTAGCGTCCGAAACGTCAGTAAGTGATATTTCTTATTTTTTTACGGTATAAAATTTATCTTTTTATCACAACTGTTTCATTAGAAACACCGACGCAGCCCACACTAGCTTACCGCTTAGTTATCATGTAATTACTGAATGAGGTTGAGTAAAGGCCAGTTTACACGCTACGAATTTTCATCACAACGGGCCGTTGCGCGCAAACATGAACATACCTTCAACACAGAAGCCGCATAGTCGACTATTTGTCCAAGTACGATATTTGTCTCGGCGAAATCATTGCCTTGGTATGGTTCTTCTCCGCATATGACACGAATGGCGAGGCCAGGACCTTAGTGGAAACGACAACAGGTGAGTTAAATGTAGGGTTAGTGAAAGAAGGTATGTAATCAATAGTAAGAAGTTAATTTTCAGTTACAGTCTGGCTTTGAAGACCATGATAAACAGCACACAAAAAAGATGGGGGGGGGGGGGGGGAAATGGAAAGGAAAAGAAAAGCAAAAAAAAGCAAAGGGGAAAGGAAAAAGCGACGAAGAGGGTTAAAGTAAAAGAGAAACGGATAGGAAAGGGGAAAAGGGATTGGAAGAAAGGAAAAGAAAGGAATTAAAAAGGAATGGAGAGAAAAGGAAAAGAAGCAAAAGGAAACGAAAAAAGGAACGGAAAGAAAAGGAAAATGAAAAAGAAAAGGAAAGGAATCAGCATAGCTATAAAAACCGCATGATTTTTGATAGTTTCATTTCAGTTTCATTTGTTACAGCATAGTTGCCTTTTAGCCCTACCTGGAAATGGATGTCTTTGTACTATACTTTGAGGTAACCCGAGCTCTATACCCAACTGTCGAACTTCATCTTTATGGAAATCTTTGAGAGGTTCAACTACACGACCCTAAAAAAGCAAATGATAGGAAAAATGCATACAAAATTTTTAATCAAATTTATTACCATTCTCAATATTCTGTGAACTCAGTGTTGAGTGTTGCTTGTTAAAATTTGGTTTTTCACTGCCGCCAGTCAAAAATATAAAAGGTATGATAACTCGCGGAAAGCTAGTGTGGGCTGCGTCGGTGTTTCTAATGAAACAGTTGTGATAAAAAGTTAAATTTTACACCGTAAAATTATTGGTTATCTATTTGGTTATCTATTTTCTATCTTTATCATATATACACTACCTTCCACTCTTATTCTCTCTTTTACTCCGATGAAGGACTAGCGTCCGAAACGGCAGTAAGTGACCTCTCTTATTTTTTACGGTGTAAAATTTAACTTTTTATCCATAATATAAAAGGTAGTTTAGGTAGATTAGTTATGATTGACGATAGTGAAAAAACCATTTCACGACATTTATATTGTATAATATACTGATTTTATATTGTAAAATATTGTAATGCACAAATGAAAATTTGTCAAGGATTGATATTTGCACAATAGAAGTTAATAAATTAATTGAAAAATTAGAAATGGCTAAGTTCACAGAAAATGTACATTTTCTTGGATGAGGATGTCTGAGAACATATTTATAGTTTTGACTCTCGACTAACTTAAACAACTCATCCCTCCCTACCCTCCCCCACAACACAGGTACTATAACATAAGAATTACACTTTCAACAGACCTCTTTACCTTGGGTGTAATGTTTTCCCGTTTCAGACCACTTGTCATTCCCTAGAGTATCATTTCTTTGTTTAACGGTTGCGCATGAGAAGACACATGAACATGGATACAACTCAAACAAAAATTCTTATTCTTACGAGAATGACACATGGTCTGAAATGTGCAAAAACATTTAACCCAAAATGAAAGGTAGACTTGCCCCAAGTCGACCTCTCTTTGCGAACACAGCGAGAGAGCGCAGACGTTGTAAAAGTCTAGATGAAAGGGTCTATTGGCTGCACTAGGTAATGCTAGGTCACAACTTACCGATTCTCTTAGGACTCGTACAACTTCAGTATCATTGTGATGAGTCTTGATGGCACAAGCCTTGGAGCTGGCTAAGTGAGATGCACTTTCGATCAAGTCTGGTCGAAGTGTTCCTATAGAAAGACATACAGGTACGGTCAACTCTAACAGCCTCTAAACTAGAAATTATATAGTTCTGGAAAATCTTCCTTCTATACGCACAAAAAGACTTAGGTTATATTATCAACACAACTGAGTTACCTTGAGCAAGGAATGTCGTATTGGTATCTAACTTTAGTTCTTTAACAACATCGTCGGCCACCTGAAAACCCCAAAAGACAGGTAATGAACAAATGGGCTTGTTTCAATTAATACAATGGAACGTAGTTCTTTCAGTAAGTTATTCCATAGTTTAGGAGCAGCAAATGCAAAGGCCCTAACACACAGATCAGTGGCTCTCACCTTCATAAAAGTATCACCAATGATTTTTCGTTTCTCTTCAGGGTTGATAGTCAAGTTGAGTGTCTTAGTGAGTTGTTTCTTGACAGCAGGCTGGTCTTTTCTTCCTCCTACTACAGTTGTTGCATTGTAGAACTCAATTGCAGCATTTACAACTGAAAAATGGAAAAAATGGGAAAAATTTGACAACATAAACATACAGAAGAGAAGAGAATAGCAGTATATTCAAACTGGTATTGTTCCTAATAGTTATCTAGTTCATTGGAGCCAAAATAAAAGACCGCTTATCGGTGTTGAAATGAGAGGGAAAAACCGTGTTCCTAATTACTAATACTCCAGTTTCGAGATGTCTTTTACGCTGTGTTAGCCTCAAAACCGTGTAATATCTTCTTTTATTCAGCAACAGCCCATGGAAATTCAAGAGATCTAAGTGTAAAGAAGACAATAAAAATACTTTGAAATTTCACGAGATTTATCTAAATTTCTGCATAATTTATGCACAACTGAGGCTAACACAGCGTAAAAGAGAACTCGAAACTGGGGTATTGCTAACATTGTCAAATTTTGCATTCAGTTAAAAAAATTGCTCATTATTGTTGTACCTTTTAGTTTCAAACCAAGACATTTAAGAGACTCTTGTACTTGCTGGCTTTCTTGTTTTCTCATGAATCCATTATCTATATGTACAGCAACCACCTTATCTGTACCCAGAGCCTAAACAAACAAGAATAAAAGGATACAAACATGAGGGCTAAAGGGAACTTCAAATATTATGCTGTTCTCAGGTGGTAAACAAGAGAGATGCATGTTCTTATTTGCTAAAACGGGGACTGCGGAGCATAGTTTTGAGTGGGAGGGGGGTAATCTGGGGGTCCAGGGGAATATACCCCCTTGTAAATGTGGAAATAGACCATTTTCGAGATGCATGAGCGCTTTCTAAAATATCGTAGACGCAGACATGAAAAAGAGGCATTTTCGGGCAAGATCACACACGCTGCCTCTGCCCGAAAATGCCTCGAGATCATGTATGCGGCTGGGATATTTTTGAAAGCGCTCACACATCTTGAAAATGGTCTATTGAGGCTCTTGGAAATGCAATTTTCAGTGCCCCAGTTTAGAAGGGCAATTGCAGCATATTGCATTAAAATCAAGTCAACACTTTAGGCAACTCATAACAGAAAATAATTTGACTAATTTGACACCATCAAAGAAGAAAGATGTCCAGAGATTGATCTAAAGTGACCTCACACACTTGTCATTACTTTCTGCAATTGTTGTTAGATGTAACCTACCTTATGAAGCAAAGCAGCACATACTGTTGAATCTACACCACCACTCAACAATGCCTGTAAAGATTTACCATTGATTAAAAATGATCACAATATATTTGGTTCATGGAAAAGTTAATCTAAGAAAAGTAATACAACAGCAGCAGTAGCAACAACAGCAACAACAGCAACAACAGCAGCAGCAACAACAGCAGCAGCAACAACACCAACAACAACACCACCAACAGCAGCAGCATTAGCAGCAACAACAGCAGCAACAACAGCAGCAACAACAGCAGCAACAACAGCAGCAGCAGCAGCAGCAACAACAACAGCAGCAGCAACAACAGCAGCAACAACAGCAGCAGCAACAACAACAGCAACAATAACTATAGCAGCAGCAACAACAACAGCAACAGCAGCAGCAGCAACAACAGCAACAGCAGCAGCAACAACAGCAGCAACAATAACTATAGCAGCAGCAACAACAGCTATTTTCTTACTGGGACAAGGTCTGAAGAACCAAATATTTGTCATATATTGTTCTTACCAATATTTTATTATTGCCCACTGTCTGCTTAATATCTCTCAGACATGACTGTAGTCTACTCCCAACAGTGTATGTACCACAGAGACCTGCAATCTATATGATAAAACACATAAAAAAACATGTCAAAAAAATTTCCTTTTTTCCTGGTATTTGGTCATCCTGTATGTTGCTTAATACAATTACGATGCTAGTGTGAACCCATCCATCAGATAAATTATCATTATATTACTAATTATAATCTTACCCCATAAAGAAAATTTTTGAAGATGGCTGCTCCTTCTAAAGTCAAATCTACTTCTGGATGAAACTGGACTCCATACAGTTTTTTTGTTTCATGTTCAATTCCTACAAGAACAGAAGAACAAGGTCAAGAAAATAGAAGGAATAAAGACCTCTTTCTCTTGGGTGTAATGTTTTCCCATTTCAGACCATGTCTCATTCCTTACAGTACCATTTTTTGTTCACCATTGGAATTTGGTTTTTTTACTGCCGCCAGTCAAAAATATAAAAAATACCGACTGATTAGTTTTGATTGAGTTTGCAACAAACTGTTGAAATTTCTTAGTTCGCAGAATATCGAGAATCACAGTGATAGTTGCACCTGTCACGAGAAGACACATAAATATGGAATACAACTCATATGATGAATCATGTTCTCAAGAGAATGACACCTGGTCTGAAATGGGGAAATAATATGCTCAAGCTAAAAAGGCATATTGTACAGTCTTCAATATCTGTGTGAAAAACAATCATAGGACTGTGATTTGCTAACATTAAGCTGTTGAAAAGATAATAGTCATGCACATCCTTAAACTAGTCTTATTCTATGCAAGCTCAAACATATTAAAACTATTTCAAAAAAGGACTTTAAAATGGTTTCGTCAACTACAAAAAACACTGGATAAGTGTTTCTCAAAAACAACCTCCTCAACAAGAATATTCAAAATCTTTAAAATTGTTTTGACTACAAAAAACAATGGCTAAGTGTATCTCAAAAATAACCTCCTCAACAAGAATATTCAAAATCTTTAAAATTGTTTTGACTACAAAAACACTGGTTAAGTGTATCTTAAAAACAACCTCCTTAACAAGAATATTCAAGGACTTTAAAATGGTTTTGTCGAATACAAAAACAATGGATAAGTGTATCTTAAAAACAACCTCCTTAACAAGAATATTCAAGGACTTTAAAATGGTTTCATCGACTACAAAAACACTGGATAAGTGTATCTCAAAAACAACCTCCTTAACAAAAAAATACAAGGTTTTTAAAATGGTTTTGTTGACTACAAACAACACTGGATTCGTGTCAAGCTCAAAACCAACCTCTGTGTTCTGGAAGAGGACAATAATAAAAAACACAAGTCATTCCAGCTGTTCTTGAATCTTGGAATGTTCATGACCTATCTCCTATTCCTTATTGCCTATTAACTTTGGCTCCGAAAAGCTTTTTTGAAATAGCTGAAAACTAACCAGCAATAATGTTTCCAGATTTAGCAGTTACTTTAAAACCATTGGCTACTTTGTCAATTGAGTCTCCATGTGTAAGCAGAACCTCTTGGTCTGCGTTAAGTCCCTTGAAGAGGGCACATGATGGTTTGACATTAATCTTGAATACGCCATCTTCTCTCTCATCTTTCTTTATGACTGTTCCTCCGAACTCTTTGTTCAATATCTAGAACAAAAAAACCCAATATAGTAAAAAAAAAAAAAAAGCAAACTTGTCATCGCTAATCACCACCGCAAAGTACATCAGTGGTGCAGCTCAAGGGGGTCGAACTGAAAGCACGAAAAGGCGCCTCTGGCAGCCGCTATAAAATATATAGTACATTTGCTTGTGAAGTTTACATTTTTTTCTGTGTTTTTACTCTGACGAAGGACTAGTTAGCGTCCAAAATGTCAGTAAGTGATCTTTCTTATTTTTTTACGGTGTAAAATTTACCTTTTTATCACAAATTTTTTTCTGTGTTAAGGCAATTTCAGAATAGCCCTTATTGTAGTGAGCACATGGCCCAGCAGTATCCTACATGTAAATGAGCATACTGTACACTGAAGTGAGGCTTTCAAGTCTAACTCATGATAAATTTCAAGAAAATCTATGTAAAATATACGGACTTCTGAACATGAGCTGTAAATGATACTATGAAACAAACTCTTACAAAGTTTTTCTAGAAATTAATTGTTAGCTCAACTTGATACCCTCACTTCAATGTATGCTCATTTAGGATATCGCTGGTCCCAGCTCAACTGTTTAATCAATGTTTCATTGGCTCATTGCACAGTACCTGAAGTCCATAGCAAATTCCTAACACAGGGATCCCAAGAGTGAAAATAGCTGGGTCATATTTTGGAGCATCTTCAGCATAAACACTACCTGGGCCGCCTGATATTATTATTGCTCTGGAAAAAAAATTCAATGAAATTAGAATGAAAAAACTAATATTAATACTTTTACATCAATAACACATGGCATGATCTAAGTTAAGGCATGGCTCACTCACAGATTGAACCCTGAAACAACCTCTGAGCTGATCTAAGTCAGGGCATGGCTAACTCAGATTGAACCCTGAAACAACCTCTGGGCTGATCTAAGTCATGGCATGGCTAACTCACAAATCGAACCCAGAAACAACTGACGACTGGGCTGATCTAAGTCAGGGCATGGCTAACTCACAGATTGAACCCTGAAACAACCTCTGGCCTGATCTAAGTCAGGGCATGTCTAACTCACAGATCGAACCCTGAAACAACCTTTGGGCTGATCTAAGTCAGGGCATGGCTAACTCACAGATTGAACCCTGAAACAACCTCTGGCCTGATCTAAGTCAGGACATGGCATACTCACAGATCACATTGGAATAGTCCCCTTCACAGTTCTTCACAGTAGCCGTGCCTTTGCATCGAAGCGAGACAAACGGTGAGCTTGCAATGATAGAGACCTTTTTTCAACACCTTGGACAATTATTTACATGTCTGTATCATTGCAAGCTCACCGTTCGTCTCGCTTCAATGCAAAGGCACGGCTACCTTTCAAGATGGCGCAGAGAACTGTGAAGAGGACTATTTAGCGTATTGGATCTTAAAGGGGGAGAAAAACTGGAGAACCTGGAGAAAAACCCTAAAAATCAAGGGAGCCCCAACAAACTCTACTTATAAGTAATGCAGAGTTCAGGAATCAACCCTGAGTCCCTAGAGGTGAGAGGTGAGTGTACTACTGTTATAAAACCCTTGATTCTCAATTGATCAGGAACATGGTATATATTATAAATAACTTACTTGTAACCTTTTTCTTGTATAGTAAATATAGATGTATCCAGTGGCAACATTTCTGATTCTATGGACAACTCTCTTACTCTGCGATCAATAACCTTTGAAGAATAAACCATAAAATGTTCTATCAGTAAATAATGAGAAGGCCTAGACCCCTTGCAAGGACGTCAGAATGCAGCTCAATTTGGAGGATAATTTGTTTTGTCCTCCAAATTGAGCTGCTTTGACGTCACATGCAAGGGGTCTTTATATCAATTTGCACACCGACCAACTCACACACTTAAAATTGTCCATGCATAAAAATTGTTTGTGCGATTTCGGCGTGAGAGTTGGTCCTTGGGCAAAAGTGATGTAATTCAATGAGAACCCATGACTCTTAGAAATCATAATTTTTCTACATTTGTAGCATGATGAACTGAATGCAGTGAGCAAAAGAGTTGCAAGATGTAACAGTCCTGCATAGACATTCAGAGGGTAGTGGACTTTGATGAAGGTGTATGTATATTAAATATCCAGTGTTTGAAGGACTGTGTTTTTAATAAGGATATATAATCTATATTTGCTTTTTTCTTCTTTTAGAAGAGAACTTTAGACCCTCACAGCCCAGACTTCTAAAAAGAAATATGACCAGTAACATTATGTTGTCCAGAGTAGGAGCAATAGACCTCTTCGGCTTGGAGTAATGTTTTCCCATTTCAGACCACATGTCATTCTCTTGAGAATAAGATTCTTTGTTTGAGTTGTATCTATATTCATGTGTTTTCTCATGCACAACCATTAAACAATGAAATGATACTTTGGGGAATGATACACATGGTCTGAAATGGGAAAACATTACGCCTAAGCCGAAGAGGTCTATTGATCTTATTTGGCTGAGATTATTATCCTTTGGTAGGGATTTAAATTCAAGAAATTAAGAAATAAAAACAAAAAACAAAACAAAAGGAGGTTGTCCTTCAAGTTAATCAGATTAAGCACAGAGACTACCCTTTAAACTGAATCTTAGCATTGTGATGTAAATTTACCAATTGCTATTTAAATTACTAGTCTTACAGCCGTTTGCATCAAAGCGTGAACACCAGGCAGCAAAACATGTTCTAAGTGGACCTTGAAACTTGTATTGAAACTTAAGTTAACGTTTGTAGACTTCAAAGGAGACTGTCAAACAAGTCTGCCAAATGTCGACCCTTTAGCCAGGTGCCAAACATAGAAGTTTCAGACTCCTCTTACAACATGTCTTGCTGTCTAGTGTTCACGCTTAGATGCAAATGACTGTATTGAGCTATTTGTATTGCCTTAATTAGTGCATAATCTTAGCTTAAAATACGAATAAATACCTTCAGCACATCAAAATATCAACGTCCTAAATATCTAAACTCACAACAGGACTCACAAATATATTTTTTTCCGTCAGTTTTTTTGTTTGTTCAGTGCACAAGCACGTGGAAGTTAAATTCTTCCAAAATACGGGGAAAAATTATTTAAATTACGTAAATCAGTGATCAAACAGTGAGAGATCCTTTAACTAAAAAACAATTGAAAGAAAAAGGTAAAAAACTATAAGTTCTGCATTACTTTGGACAACATTTAGAAACACTTATGCTAAACTTAAGATGATTTTATTTTGTTATTTTAATTTAAAATATTTTTCCGTATCTTCTAGATGCGAAAGTTATCTTACTAAAAATTTATAACACGATTTCTTTTATAGCCAGTTGAAAGAGCGGGTAACTGAGTTAAGATATCACAGATTTAGCAGGTAATCAAGCAAGTAAATACGGCGCTAAGAAAAACAGGAAAATATTTTAAGCTTAATTTTTTGATAGACGAGTGTTTGTAGTTTGCCGGTAGGCTTGAAGGTAAAGGTGTTTTAGAAACGAAGAGAAAGACGACATACCTTCCCATACTGTGCTCCGGCATCTAGAATGACCACTTTATCTGGGTTTGAGTCTGAATCCGACATCGCTGTGTCGTTCTTGTTTAGATGTCCATTAATACAGGAACCCATAACATTAGCTTTGCTCAGGTTCGCCGCCATCTTCCTTCCCGCCGATTTACTTGTCCAAAATTAATACCCAATACGCATGCCTAGTGAGCATAACCGCTGGAAATTTCTACATTCCGACACTCGGCTAGCCGTCGGCGTATCGTCGGCTTCCTTTTGTTTCCCAATATCCAGCTAACATCAAGCTGCATTTTAATCCCAAGTGACTCTATTTAACTTATTAGGGATATCTTGATTGATAATTATAAACAATTAATTCGGTTCTATAAATCTTTCATTTTTTATTGCTATACATACGAATAAGAATGTTCGGCTTTCGTTCGCCAGGTGACGACCAAAACACGACGATAAATTTTAGGACTTTTTCACAGGAGTTTTGCAGGTCAATTCGAATAGATTCTGAACATTTTTGTTGGCTTATTAGGAGGTTTTTAGCCATTTTGTCCCTATAATTTCAATTAAATTATTCGCTCTTTGTTCGGATTTTGACGAGTGAAACACGAACATAAATTCTAGGAAACGAGACGATACCGACTTTTTCACGGACATTTTTACGAACATTCTACAAGATGGCGTCCAAAATATCAGGCGAAAATGGCCGTTCGCAGTTTTTATGGGCCATAGGACTCAAATACGCTAAAATTGCGCCTGAATTATCAAGGTATTATTTTTCTAAATATCAACAGCTACAAAGAGACGACAAGAATTTGTCCTATTTGCAAAAAATCTGTCAATTTTGTGGAAGTTTGTTCGATGGTTTGAACTCAAGGACAAGAATTGTTAAGAAAATTTCATCAAAGAACAAGGAAAAGGCCGCGAAAAAATGTCGGAATAATTCAGAGAATTGCTCATCACGACGGAAAAATAAAAGCACTATTACTATTTTGTGTTTAGTATGTAACAAGACTACAGTTTACGAAGGAAGTGAGAGAACAGTTCGCCAGAATAAGAAGAAAGAGAAGAAGACAGTAGGGACACCAGCTACTCCTGTTTCTGGACTTCAAACAGAATTTCCAGAGAACTATAGCTCGCTGTCAGCATCAGCAAAGCGGAAATGGAGGAACAAAGTGCGTATTAATAAACAAAAACTACTGGGTGGAACGTGGCGGCCTGAAACTACAACTAAAAATGAGAACAAAAGGACGGGATTGTTGGCTTTTCTATCTACCATAGAAAAATAAATTATTTTTAAAGCTATGGACACATGGTGCAACATTGCGTGCATTGTTGCAGGCAATCAATGTTGTGATATTGCTGAAGTAAAAGCACATCAGCCTACTGCAGCAGCATTGCCTGTAATATTGCATACCATACAGATTACACCTAGATGTAAGTCCAAAAGGGCGCATATTATTGGAAATGAAGCATCCAGAAACAATGTGGTTTCTATGCAAAGTATACACTTTTTTGGTTTTCTTTCCTTCTTACATTCAGGAACACAATTTTGCGGCATCAAATTATAAGAAAACACTGTAGATTTGAAAATTTTGCCCTGGATGCCTGGTTTTCATGTAACTCACCCGACCTTGCGCCATTTTGGACTTCGGTGTATGTTTTACTACCTTTACACTTACAGAAACTTACCTCGCCACTTAATAGAGGGTGTCTTGCAGAATAGACCTCTTTATCTCAGGCATGTTTTCCTATGTCATTCCCTTGGGTATCATTTCTTTGTTTAACAGTTACTCACAAGAAGACACATGAATATGGATACAACTGAAACAAAGAATTTTATTCTCAAGAGAATGACGTGATCTGAAAGGGGAACTTGACTTGGGCTCTAAACTACATGCATGATTTGTTTCCTGATGGTGTTTGGACAATGAATCAGGCCGATAAATCGCAATGTGTATTTCCCACCATATACTGAAAGAACAGAGCAGATTTGGGATGACTGTGAAAAAGCTTGGCATCATAGACCTTTTCTAAGATAGCAAACATGGTGCATTGTGGTCTAGCTTGAGTACAAACATCTCTGGTTCACCATGCCTTATATGGTGTTGTTTGTACCAAAACTAGACTATAATGAATGCATCTTGTTTATTGAACGCAGAAAAGGTACTGCACTGTCATTTTATGGTTACTATGACAACATCTTTTGAACCAATCATGACCCAGGAGATTGGCACTTAGCCAATGAAAATGCAACGACACAGTATCGTTGATCAATGAAGGTCATGGTTCAGCATGTTGTGCTGTGGGTTTTCCACTGTCATATATTTTTGGGATTGATTTTTTAGACAACTGCTTGGTTTAGGGGGAGGGGGTTGGTTGTAGAGTCACATGACCAGTGCCCAAGGCTGTTAATTCCAGTTCAGACATCAAATTTTTGTAGTGTCAAATCTATTTAACTGCCTTCGAGGTCCAGTAATGTTTTCCCTTAAACTAGTAGAAGTATGTAGACCAAACTTAACACATATCATCAGCCTCTAGGTGTTAAGCAAAAGACTTGATGTCATATATGGTAGTTCTCAGTGTTTTCTTAGCCACAGGCCTCAAAGGCAATCAGCGCATATGTGCATGGACTAAGTGTTTTGAGAGAGAAGTGTTCAAACTTATTTAAAACAAACACATATTTAATCTTCAATAATTTCTTAATGTACAATGGATGGTATACTTTGATAAAAAAACATTGATTTACAAAGTAAAAAATGGCTAAAAATACTTTGAACCCTCTCTTTGAACCACTAAGGTGGTAGTGATACAGTGTATAATACAAAATATGTTATTTCGGTCATTTGAAAATTCTAATCTGATCTTCATGTAAATGTACAGTTTAAATCATATCTGATCAAAAATCAATGAAAATTATTACAGTTCTCTAATATACCTATTTGAAAAAAGTTGTTAGAGCCAGAGAAGATAGAAGATAGACTTGATACCACTACTACCAGAATCCTTTTCATAGCTTGTTTTCTTGGTATGATAAACACCATTATCTCGCGACTCCCAAAGGAGTTCAAACATTTGAATAAGAAAAAGAATTTGAAGAGGATTCTGGTGTTAGTGGTATCAAGACGTACCGAAAATACCCTGTAATTATATCTATCGACTGTAACTGTATCTTGCGACTCCCAAAGTAGTTCAAACAATTGAATAAGAAAAAGAATTCGAAGAAGATTTTGGTAGAAGTGGTATCAAGCAGAATGGCGAACTGGAGAAAGGTCATTTTAAGATCCAAGACTAGTTAAAAATGACTGGTGTTTCTAAATTATTGTCTTATTATTTTGTCTAAGAATCGTTGTACTTTTGCATCCACTTTCTGAACCATTTCTCAGTCACTGCGATGTTCCATTCATTCAGAAGTCTTCGTCTTATCATCGTAAGCTTGTACCACGCACCAAAAACCTGTAAAAACAAAATGTGTTTATATGTTAATTTAGATTTCTAGGAACAAAGAATTAATGAATGCAAATTACTCATAACTTCACTGTATTTCAATTTGACCTCTGGAGTAGCCATGTCCTCACTTAGATCAGCCCAGAGATTGTTTTGGGGTTTGATCTGTGAGTTAGCTGTGCCCTGACTAAGATCAGCCCAGAGGTTGTTTCAGGGTTCAATCTGTGAGTTAGCTGTGCCCTGACTAAGATCAGATTATACTGATAATCACACATGTTACTGTACAAGATTTTACTCCAGTACCTCTGACAGAAGTTTCTTTTCTTCATGTTTCATCATAAGCTCTGAGACTCGTTTGCGAACCAGTTGGTTTCTCCATTTTCCCCAGTACTTGGAATACAGTTGTCGGTCACCCTTTACAAATGAACAAAAAGTTAGACAAGTCCATAATTATACATTACAGATTGTTTCACCAATCATAGTGCATTGTGGTTAATGCAGGCTTTCTTCTTCCTCACCTTGTCACATGAATACTAAGAATTTGGTTCAAGTCGTTTATCATTTAATAACAACCAAGGCCAACATTTTGCTAAAAATTTACTGAAAAATTCTTCTCACAGCTGTTCTAAATCAATAAATATCACTTTTGATCACAATTTATTTATTTATTTTTTCCTCTGTTTTGTGATGTATGAGTGTGAAAAGTCATGGCACAGTCATGGCCTGGCCTAGATAATGCCTAGAAATTTGGGTCTTTTCATACATAGCACAGCACTGACACAGTCATGGCAAGGGCATTGTCTGTAACATAAGTTTTTCATATATTCAAATGACTTTATTCGAGAATCTTACCAGTTCACTTGCAATGGTTTTCAACTTCTGTTTCTTCTTCCATAAATAAAAATGCTTGTGTACTAGTTTTTGTTGTTTCATCTCGAGATGTTTCTCCACAAGGACATCATAATACCAGGACCGAAAGCAAAGTTTGCTATTTAAAAAGACAAATAAAAATCATCAGAATAAATACAGTGATAAGCAGAAACCTGCATAGGATAGCAATGCCGCCCCGCCACTGTCACCACAGTCATAAAAACAGGGCTGTAGTGAGTGAGTGAGTGAGTGAGTGAGTGAGTGAGTGAGTGAGTGAGTGAGTGAGTGAGTGAGTGAGTGAGTGAGTGAGTGAGTGAGTGAGTGAGTGAGTGAGTGAGTGAGTGAGTGAGTGAGTGAGTGAGTGAGTGAGTGAGTGAGTGAGTGAGTGAGTGAGTGAGTGAGTGAGTGAGTGAGTGAGTGAGTGAGTGAGTGAGTGAGTGAGTGAGTGAGTGAGTGAGTGAGTGAGTGAGTGAGTGAATGGTTGGGTGAGTGAGTGAGTGAGTGAGTGAGTGAGTGATTTTATTTATTCACATAGACACAAAGGAGCTTACAATAAAACTCATTAGAAGTTAGAACGTGCATATAGCTGACAGTAGTATGGTTCATCTGGTCATAACTGGACCACTTTTTACCATCACAACCATTTTTTCCACTTGTAAAAAATATTTATTACACAAGAAAACCAGACTATTTTTTTTAAACCAGACCACTTTCCAAATGGTAGCTACAGCCCTGAAATAAGAGCATTAATGTTCTGGTCAACATGTACCTTAAGCGATGATGGTAATGGTCCAAAGCAATGTCCCCTAATTCCTGTAAGAAAAGAAAAAAGATGTTTAATAAAAAGGTTTTTCAGGACCTGACAACAAAATAACTGAAAATGGTGATCATATCGCATCTTTTATCTTGAAGTCAATGCAAGGGCATATTCAGGGGATTCTAGGGTGCCTGTGAACTAACCTTCCAATTTATAGTTAATTTGTAGAATACTTATGTTTTGGGGAGGGGAGGGGAGCAGAGGGGAGGGAAGTGGAGGGAGGATGGTTTGTGGAGATAAGTTGGTAGGGACCTTCCTTGTGGAAAATCCTAGTAAGGAGCTTGGATATGAATTTTCAAATAAGCTTAAATACCTTTTCTTTCTGTTTTTGTTCCATTCTCTCATCGAATTTTGACTTCCACTCCAAGAAGAACTGTGAAAAAAAATTTCTTGTTCATCAACATTCATCAAGGATCGATGGAAGCAAGCAAGCAAGCAAGCAAGGAATGAAGAAAGAAAACAAGGATACAAGCAAGCTAGCAAGGAAGGAAGGAAACAAGGAAGGAAGGAAACAAGGAAGCAAGCAAGCAAGCAAACAAGGAAGGAAGGAAGGAAACAAGGAAGGAAGGTAACAAGGAAGGAAGCAAGCAAGCAAGGAAGGAAGAAAGGAAAGTAGAAAAGAAGAAAGGAATGAATTGAGGAAGCAAAGAAAAGAGGCAAGCAAGGAAGTAAGATTCGTTCATGAAGACCTACCCGTGCTGTAAGCACAATGTTGAAGTGTTTATCAGCACGGCATTGCGTGATGTACTTCTTCCATTGTCTCATACATCCTTGGAGAACCAGCTTGTTGTGTTTGCGCATTTGAACGCTGACAAGTTGATTGTAATTCTGAGCTTGTCCCAAAGCTGTGTGCCATTCCTTGAACATCCGAGCCACCTGAAATAAAAACGATCTCTTAGTTGGACTATATAAGTTCCTATATTCAACGTCAGTAGTTCCTTTTAGTTGAAATTCAACTGCTATCAATGGAAGCCGACAGAACGCCTGCGATATCCTGTCAACGTGAACTTCAAAAACCAAAGTGAAATCGCCGGACGTTCACACGCGCGATTTCCCGTCCCCTCGCCGCAAAAACCGCCCGAGTGAACGTGCCTTAATGTACTCACCTTTTTAGCCATAACTTCTTTCTGGAACTTTTCCATGACTTTCCGTTCCTTTATCTTGGCTGATATCACCGATTGCCACACCATTAGGCTCCTATGAAAACAGTGACATTAATGAACACGAACAAAGATATATTTTGGGGTTCAACGTGCAAGCCAATGGTTCAAAAATGGGTCGCAAGATTTCGACTAACGCTTTGCGCAAAAAAACGTTTCAATGTTACAGCATGTCGTACCGTGTACGTGCTGTAAGTCAGTACCGTATGTTTCCCACTCATACGATAACCATTCTTATGGGAAGCCATTTCTTTGTTCTGCGGGCATGCCGTACCATGTACGTGCTGTAAGTCAGTACCGTACGTTTCACGAATTGATAACCATTCTTATGGGAAGCCATTTCAATGTTACGGCATGTCGTACCGTGTACGTGCTGTAAGTCAGTACCGTACGTTTCCCACTCATACGATAACCATTCTTATGGGAAGCCATTTCTATGTTACGGCATTTCGTACCGTGTACGTGCTGTAAGTCAGTACTGACGTTTCACGAATTGATAGCCATTCTCATGGGAAGCCATTTAAAAGTTATGGCATGTCGTACCATGTACGTGCTGTAAGTTAGTACTGTACGTTTCACGAATTGATAACCATTCTTATGGGAAGCCATTTCAATGTTACGGCATGTCGTTTCCATGTATGTGCTGTAAGTCAGTACCGTATGTTTCCCACTCATAAGATAACCATTCTTATGGGAAGCCATTTCAATGTTACGGCATGTCGTTTCCATGTATGTGCTGTAAGTCAGTACCGTATGTTTCCCACTCATAAGATAACCATTCTTATTGGAAGCCATTTCAATGTTACAGCATGTCGTACCGTGTACGTGCTGTAAGTCATAACCGTACGTTTCACGAATTGATAACCATTCTCATGGGAAGCCATTTCAATGTTACAGCATGTCGTACACCGTTTATTTTTTCTTTACCTTCTCGACACAGTCTTAGCATGATGGTTCTTTGCACGGGTAGACTGTTCTGTGCTGTTCACCCAGTAAGCGAAACAAACTCTGATCCGCCGATTTCCTAACTCGAGCTGAAACTCGTCAGCCCTCGCCTGTTGTCTCTTTGTTTCTGAAACAAAGTGAAAAGCAATAGCTTGAATCCTGAGGGACGAAAATCCGAGAACCCGGAGATCGAGAACTCTTGAGCAACCAACTCTACTTACTTATGATAGCGCGTCCGAAGAATGAGCACTTGAGAGGTAGCGCAATAGCAGCGTTCAACATCCGTGCTTTCCTGAATGTTCTAACGTGCTTAATCACAAAAATAGAAATGTGGCCTTTTCTTTAAAGAATACTTACGGACTGTCCACTGTCTCCAGTGAATGGCGGCTTGTCGTATGCGTCGATAGAAAACTCTCTACAGAAAAAGAAACAAACTCTCAATACGCAAACGGTTGCGCGAGCCTTAGGTAAAAACACGTAACCGAATAATTTGATCGCTCCAGCTAAAACGTTGGGAGATTGGTTCAGTTTTTCGGCTTAATTCTATCGCTTGCTTGATTAACCAGGACCATACTTCCAATCATCGAGGGCTACGCTGGAGATATCGACCCCAACACCCCGCTATCCCCGGAGGAACAGTTACAGACTGATCAGGAAGCTCGGCCGAAGCCTAAGGGAGAGGTTAGTCGGCCCCTAGACCGTAGATGATTAACCCCTTGCTGTTACAAGCAAACCTCATGTAGAATCAAATACTGAGAATATTATCAGATTTGGTCTTGAAGGAACTCGAACCACGACCTCCCGCACAAAGTCCGATGCTCAACCAACTGAGCCAACTGGGTAGCGATTTAATATTCATTAAAATTCCAAGAGTTTGCAAGCATTCGTCTTACCTCCATGATCTTCTCGAGGCCTTTCTTCTGAGACAATCGAAGCTGCCACTTTATAAAACTCTGTAGGAAAAAGGAAGAGTTTATGAGTAGGTGTCGTGATTTTTCAGTCATCTACTTCGCGTTGCATGGAACTTTCTCCTGCAGTCATCTTGAATGGAGCGATAGGTTTTTCCACCGTAGCTTGCATTCAGAAAGTGTTTCAGAATGAGGTTACGTTGGTTAGACAATGGTTTCTGATGGCTGCAACTTTTAATTCTCAAAATTTAGATACGAAAGAGAAAACTGACGGAATTTGCAGAGGTAACCATACTTCCCCCCGGATCTACCCATGATTCTACAAGCCTGTCTTACCATGTACTGTAGTCGGCCATCATGGTGTTTGAGTGCACGACAGTTCATTGTGTACTTGCGCCACTTCAACATACAAGATTCCAGACTCTGAAACTGTTTGTTCTTCAAGTGTTCATCCAGGATCTCTTGGTTGTCCACATTCCTCGCGAAACTGTCTCTCCATGTGAAAAATGACTTTGATAACTGGAATAATTGATGTATAAAAGCAACTTCACTATTTGCTAGGGTTACGAGAGTTACACAGAGTAATTTTCATCTTGGCCCTTTACTGCGGTTCTCAATATTCTGCGAACTCGGTAGTTGCGAGTTTTCCGTTGGAATTTGGTTTTTCACTGCCGCCAGTCAAAAACATAAAAGGTACCGACTGATTAGTTTTGATTGACGGTATGACGAAATGTCTGAGTTCGCAGAATATTAAGAATCGCAGTAAGGTGACTGACTACTTTTGAACGTTCAATTTGAGCCCACGATGTGCGCGCGCACAAAAATCGCTCAAAACCTTCAAAATTTTATTGAGGAACCATACACGTTTTGAACTTCAACAGAGCAAAAACCCCGAATTCAACTAGAAACTCTACTCACATACAATCTAAAAATTATATTAACTTTAGCTGTTATATCATAGTGTGGGACAATAACACAGACCATACTAGGTGAAAGCCCAAAGATCGAATTAGAATTTAGAAATTTTTTTTCGGAGGGAGGAAAAACCGTAGGACGCGGAGAAAAACCCTCGAAGCACAGGAGAGAACCAACAAGCAACTCTACTCACATACGAGCCCGGCGGGTCGCATTGGTGAGAGGCGAGCGCTCTCAGCGCTACGCTACAAATGCTTTCCATAAAATGAAACCTTGTTAACATGGATACCGTGGAGACAAGACAAATGTCCATATTAAAGCTTATCAAATAGTAGTAAAGCTAATATATCATAAGTTGTACGTACCAGCTCTTGATTCTTGGATGTTTCGATATCAGCGAGGGCTCTTCTACACCGAACTTTAGTGTGCGCATATCGAAACCAAGCTTTTAAGGAACTAGAAAGAAAGAGAAAATGATGTTGAGGGTTATATTGATAGAAACGATGAAGATGACAATATTGTTGGAGAAGAAGAGGAGGACAAGGGCGAGGAAAAGGGCAAGGACAAGGACGAGGGTGGGGACAAGGACGAGGACGAGGGTGGGGACAAGGGCGAGGACGAGGGTGGGGACAAGGGCGAGGACGAGGGTGGGGACAAGGACGAGGACGAGGACGAGGACGAGGACGAGGACGAGGACGAGGACGAGGACGAGGACGAGGACGAGGACGAGGACGAGGACGAGGACGAGGACGAGGACGAGGACGAGGACGAGGACGAGGGTGGGGACAAGGGCGAGGACGAGGGTGGGGACAAGGACGAGGACGAGGGTGGGGACGAGGGTGGGGAGGTGGCGCGAGTGAGGGTCAGGGCGAGGACAGGGTTACGGTAATTTTTCAATAATAGGTTTTACCTCCTGGTAGTGTTCGTAGCAAAGTGAAGTTTCGCTTTCTGTATCTTGTGAGCTTCTTGCACCCAAAACGTAAAGGTTTGATGCAATACTTTCTTTTCAGAAAGTTGGCGAAGTTCCATGGCCTTTTTGTTCAAAGCTTTCGAATCTGCAGAGATGAAAACTCAACAATCAGTACACAAGCTACAGAAGAATTGCGTAATGTCGAGACGACGTCATTTCCTGCTTTGCGCAGAATGTTCATTAATTAATCATCAATAAAAAAAAAAAAAAAAAAAAAGAATGTTCATCAATTGAATCACAAGTTTTCAATAGAATTCTTTCTGGCTGACAGCACATGGTGGTCAAGTTTGACCATCGTTTGGAGCAGATCATTAGATTCAAAGACTTTTATCAGCTGATAGGCCCAAGCATGATGGCGTTTTCAGAATCCCTTTCACTAGCTTTGTTTGTTGTGCTAATTTTCACTATTGTCTTGGTATTGTCAAAGGAGTTTTAACATTTGAATATGAAAAGAAATTTTGAAAAGGATTGTGGTAGTTTAGGTATGAAACGTCATGAGGTAAGGGAACTATTGAAATCCAGCAAATTCTATACTCTGTAAACTAATTTGCGCCATTCCTAGGAGCTACGCGAGGTTGTGGGTGGTACATCCATTTTCAGGTGAGCTGTTCAACACATTCTTTAGGTTCTGCGTTAGTTATCAGTAGACGCCCAATCTTTTTTTTACTTTTGCGCGATGGTTTCTTATCCTTCACATGTACTAATATGGCATTAAACTATATTTTACCTTCAGTGATACTCTTCCACGATTTTATTAGACGTCTTGCCTGTTGAAAGCCGACAAATAGAAAGTTATTAAGATGACCCTACTGTTTTGGAGTTATTTTTACTGCGCAAACACAAAAATAAATAGAAATTAGAAAGGGGAAAAGAGGGAGTTCTATTTGTACCTTCTTCCTTGACAGACATTCATCATACCAGCGATAGTACGCCTAAAACAACGAAAATATAACAAGAATGAAAAAGAAGAATAAGAATTGAAGACGGGATGGATGGATGGATGGAACTGAGGAAACATGGACGGACAGACGGACGGACGGACGGGATGAATGGATGGATGGATGGAAACATGGACGGACAGACGGACGGACGGGATGGATGGATAAATGCAAGCATGGATAACTAGGATGGTTTGGTAGATTGATTAATTGATTTGACTATTAAAAACTTTGACCGTTTCTACATATTATAGGTCCCTTGCACGTGACGTCAAAGCAGCTCAATTTGGAGGGCAAAACAAAAGAATTGCAATCTCTTGAGAATTAGAACCTATTGTTTTGCCCTCATTATTGAGCTGCATTCCCACGTGCTGCAAGGGGCCTATATCACGCAAATATTGTACATGAATATCGCACTCCTCTACCCAAATACCCTGTTCTTCCTACCTTCTTGACCATAGCCTTCATATAGTACTTCTCAGCTCGGTTCTCCAACGTATAGTCCCTCCAATCCAAAAATAGTTCTCTCAGTAGGTCTCGATCTCTTTGCTGGGCATGACTGAAGGCGAGTTGACGGTGATGAAACAAACGACGCCAAAAGCTAAAACTTGTTTTAAGCTGATAAAAACAGAATACAAATGAATTGGTTAAGAGGCGAGAATATGACAAATATCCCCGTGGGAAGCCATTTCAATGTTATGGCATGTCGTACCGTGTACGTGCTGTAAGTCAGTACCGTATGTTTCCCACTCATAACATAACCATTCTTATGGGAAGCCATTTCAATGTTATGGCATGTCGTACCGTGTACGTGCTGTAAGTCAGTACCGTACGTTTCCCACTCATAAGATAACCATTCTTAAAGGAAGCCATTTCAATGTTATGGCATGTCGTACCGTGTACGTGCTGTAAGTCAGTACCGTATGTTTCCCACTCATACGATTACCATTTTTATGGAAGCCATTTCAGTGTTATGGCATATCGTACCATGTACGTGCTGTAAGTCAGTACTGTATGTTTCCCCATAATACGATACCCATTATTATAGAAAGCCATTTCAATGTTACGGCATGTCGTACGGTGTACGTGCTGTAATTCATTTAAATAACAAGCATTCGTACCAAATTGTTAGAACAGCTTTCCTTTAACGCCGATGCCTTGTACTTATTTTCGATCGACGCTTGCGCAGTACTTCTCCATGATAAAAGAACTCTGTCAAAAACAGAATTTAAAAAATTAACAAACAAGAGAACACACGACAAAAAGAATGCGAAAGAGGAGAGAAAAGGAGTGAGTTTTACAAGATCTGGCGTAGCTCAGTTGGTTAGTGCGCGGCATTCGGACCTAGAGGTCCATGGTTCGATCCTCAGGATCTCCACGTCTGTTTCGACTTCTTTCTAATCCGTGTAGCTACAGCTTTGAATATTCTTAAAACAGAACACTTAGAGAGAGAGGGGGTAAAGGTGCGCCCCGTCGGCCTTCATTGATAGCAGTTGAATTCCAGGAAGGAACTACCGACGTTAAATATAGGAACTTTACTTTACTTTTTTCTTTCTTTCTTTCTTTTTTAACAGTTTTCTATAAATGAGTATATAACTTTTTTTTCTTTTTTTCCCTTTAATTTATGGACTTACTTTCTCATAATAGCGTGATGATAGCATTCCTCGGCATGTTCTCGTTGCAATACCTGGTCTCGCCATGTGCTGAATATATCCTTCATGGTCTTGATTTCAAGTGACCTGTGGAAGTTACGCCATTGGACACGACGCGTTCGTACACCTGTTAAAAAAATAGCAATCTTAGAAAAGAATGTGAAGACATCTTCTTAGTTTGGTGGTTACTCAGACCACTCAATATTCTCTTGATGATTATTTCATTCTTTACCACTGTTTTACAATAAGATCATTCGTCTTAGTTTTCAAAATTCTTGCCATTTTGCGACCTGATTAGGATCACGTGGCTTGCACTTAATTACTGCGCATGTGCAGGAATAATTTCGCGCCTATTTGCGACGTCGCGTTAAGATCACGTGCTTTGTACTCATTCACTGCGCATGTGCAGGGAAACGAACACCTCATCACATGATATATTTTTTTTGTAATTTGGCTACAAAAACATTCCTCTACACCTTTTGGCTTGGGCGTAATGTTTTCCCATTTCAGACCATGTACCATTCCCTTGAGAAAAAGATTCTTTGTTTGAGTTGTATCCATATTCATGTGTCTTCTCATGTGCAACCATTAAACAAAGAAATGATACTCTAGGAAATAACACGTGGTCTAAAATGGGAAAACATTACGCCCAAGCCGAAGAGGTATATTATGAAGAGATTCGCAGGAGTCATATTCTAGGGCAAGAACGATGAAGTAAATAAGTAAATATTTCATCTTCACAAAAGGAAAAAATAGTAACATTTATTCCTTCAACACGTACCGTTCGCCCATTCATACCAAGATCTAAGAATATCCAAAGAAAACTCGATTTCCTTGGCCTGTGAAGAGAGATTTGACATGTTAGAACTCATGAACAAGGAAAATTTTGAATAAAATAGACCTCTCGAAGTACGCCTGAATGCAGCTCAATAGGCCTTTTACATTATGGCGTCATGTACTACCACTACCAGAATCCCTTGCACACTTTCTTTTGTTCAGTTCATTAGCACCAATTGTCTTACTATTCTCATGAGGAAATACAAATTTGATTACTGCGATTCTCAATATTCTGCGAACTCAGACATTTCAACGGCTTGTTGTGAAATTGGTTTTTCGCTGCTAATCAGTCGGTACCTTTTATGTTTTTGACTGGCGGCAGCGAAAAACCAAATTCCAACGGGAAACTCGCAACTACCGAGTTCGCAGAATATTGAGAATCGCAGTAAAAAAGAAAATTCGCTAAGCATTTTGGTAGTGGTAGTAAAATGACCACATCATGCAAAAGGACAAAACAATAGGTTTCCAATTCTCAGAAGATTGAAATTCTTTTGTTTTGTCCTCCTATTTGAGCTGCTTTGATGTTACATCAAAGGGGTCTATACACGATTGCACAGACGTGGCATTAATAAAATCACCTCAAGGAAGTCCTTAGCTTTGCGTTCAGAGATGAACTGTTCTTGCCATTCTTTGAAAGCCATGGCGAGAATTCTTCTGTCATTAAAATAAGCTCCTTTCTTTCTGTTGTCAGATCTTGTACTTGAATATAGGTGCAAGGTAATGAAGAACCTAATGAAACAAGGTGAAGAATTGTTTGATAAATGTAACATCTATAGATCCATTAAACTTAACTTAACCTCTGCGTTATTGTAAAAGAGGTCCCCCTCCCATTTTTTCCTTTTTACTCCTGCCATCCTGCCTTCCTTCCTTCCTTCCTTTTTTCTTTTTCCTGTCCTTCTTTCTTCCTTTCCTTCTTTCCTTTCCTTTAAAGGTTAAGGTAAAGCGTCCTTATTTTACGTCGGTAGCTCGTAATAGTCATTGAGTAATAAACTTGAGGTCGACAGTGCGCTCATTTTATTCCCTTTTCTCCATCGGTGCTCGGTTTTATGGGCAATTACAGCTAATCAAAGGTACGCGGAAACTCGAAACTCGAAGGCTGCTCACCAACCAACTGTGCGGGAATCCATTCCTTTGCTTCGCTTTCGCTTTGCTTTGCTTTGCTTTGCTTTGCTTTGCTTTGCTTTGCTTTGCTTTGCTTTGCTTTGCTTTGCTTTGCTTTGCTTTGCTTTGCTTTGCTTTGCTTTGCTTTGCTTTGCTTTGCTTTGCTTTGCTTTGCTTTGCTTTGCTTTGCTTTGCTTTGCTTTGCTTTGCTTTGCTTTGCTTTGCTTTCTTACCTCGGTAGCAACCTTTCCAAGTAAAACCTCCTGGCTTCCTGACTCTTACGGGTCATCTTTACCCAGTAATAGAACCTCTGTCGTAATGCTTGCTGATTACGTTTTAGCTGCACCTTCTCTCCAATCGCCTTGTGTTTGTCTGTAACTAAAATTCAATAACAGAAACAAACCGTCAATTTGAATACACTACCTGGTTGGGACATAAGCATCAATAGCAGTTGTTTTTGTTGTCATTGTTTCTCTTCTTCTTCTTCTTTCTTTCTTTTTTGGACTTCATCGAAAACCCGCCATCTTTCTACTTACTGATAGCTTTCTTCTGCCACTGTTCCACGATGGTCTGCAACCTTTTCTTTGCGGTATACTAAATAAAATTTGAAGAGCTGTATTATTACATGGTACGATATATACTCTCTCTTCTGTTCTGTTCTCATCTCTTCCCTTCAGTCTCTTCTCTTCCTTTCCTTTTTCCCGACACATATTTGCATAGCCCCATCTGGGGCTCAGAATTTTTTCTGAGTCCATTCAGTATGGTACGATCACATATATATTTCACATATCTTCTTCCTTCCATGCTGAAAGACTATCTACCTTGGTTTTCCAGTTCCCAAAGAATCTCTTGATCAGAATGGATCGATTCAAGTTCTTCGCATCCTCAACGCGCCTCTCCTTCATCCTGCGGTTCTCCACGTACATGTGCCACGCCCTTAGACATCTTAACCGCGTTCCATCACGCTGTTCAACAACAGTAAAATAAAAAATAAAAAAATTCGAATTTCAAAAAATCTGGGTTACGAAAAAATACTTCAGAAAAACTTCATCATTACAGCTGGTCGCTAATTAGAGGTTGGTCGCTTAATAGAGGTATAAATTACTGCAAAAACCCTCTTTTGGGCTTTGACAACTGGTCGCTAAATAGAGGTTGGTCGCTTAATAGAGGTATAAATTGCTACAAAAAACCTTTGGGACTTTGACAACTGGTCGCTTAACAGAGGTTGGTCGCTAAATGGAGGTATAAATAATGCTTTTTGGGATGCTTAATAGAGATTCTCTTTGCGCAATTTGCACTACTTTCAATTGTTGTAAAGTCAGTCATGCTTAGCCTGCGTAGCCCGGCTCTGGCAGGGGGATTGATGAGAGGGAGGAGGGGAGGCTAGTTAGGTTTTCCAACAAGTATAACCTTAATTTCACGTAATGATAAAATAAAGGTGGAAGAAACTATCTAACCCAACATACCAAATACTGCCTGGCAGCCACCTTGATGTACAGCTCTCTTCTCCATTTTTTTAGAGCACTCGCCATGATCTCTCTGGTTTTTTTCTCCTTGGCATAGAAAAGAAGATCTCGAAGGAGCTTTTGTTCTCTGGTATATTTGAGCCAAGATCGGAACGTGAGGCTGAGTGGAAGAGATCGCCAGTGTAGGATGGTGTCGATAATCACCATTTCCTTGTCACGGACGCTTGCGGATGACATTCCTGATGTCATGCTCATGTGTTCGAACTGTGATTTGATTGAGAAGTGAAGGAGTGAACAAAGCAAAATGGGAAAGGCAATAGAGTCAATAGCGCACGTGATCTTGCCCGAAAATGCCTCCTTTTCATGTCTGCGCCTGCGATATTTTTGAAAGCGTCGCGCATCTCGAAATTGGTCTATTCTCAGGAGATTGAAATTCTTTTGTTTTGTCCTCCAAATTGAGCTGCTTTGACGTCACGTGAAAGGGGTCTATTCTTAATACTCATCTTACCTCATCATCATCCATGCTCATAGATCGATGCCTCTCAAAAGAATCTCCCTTGGGCAGTAAGAACTCTTTGTCCCTTACTGGAGTGAACACAGATTCATATGACGTCACACTCGTAGGTAAACTGAGATGAAGATCAGGTGGACTGGGGCTAGGAGAGGAAGTGGGCGTCTGTACGACAAGGGGTGACGTCACTAGACCAACGTGATTGGACTCTCGTAGTATGGTGATTGGAGAGGCGACTCGGCGAGGGCTTTCAGGGTGACTTTGGTCGAATCGGCCGGGTAATGATGCAACCTGGAAGAAGAAAAAAAATCTACTGAAAAAAAACTTTTGGCTTAAGTAAGTCAGGACATGGCTATCTCAAAGATCGAATTGCAATTTAGCATGATAGGCTTTGCGGAGAGAGGAAAGCTGGAAGCTTTGAACCAAGGGAGAGACCCAACAAACTCCACTCACACGTGATGCCGAGTCCAGGAATCGAACCTGAGACTCCAGAGTTGAGAGGCAAGTGCACTACTGCTACACCACCCTTGATTCCCTAAATGTACGTTCACTGATACACCCCATGCCTCACTAATATTAATAAATAGTTATTAATGAGATCTTACATCATCATCCCGTTGGCTGACCCTGGGACTTCTCAATGGGAACACACTCCCTGATCCTCTCCTAAACGAAGTCCCGTATCCAGAAGACGATAAATAATCCGACGCCGAAGAATCCATTGTAGAACGCAACAATGACCCCATGTTGGATCCCATGGAGCAGTCAAGAGATAGTCCTGTGCTGAAACGGTTCAGCTGATCGTTTATCTCTTGTTTGATAAAGTCGCACCATGCAGTGAAAACAGTGCGGAGGAGTTTGTCTCTTCGACATGCGATGTGGTCACTGTGGAGGGAAAAAATGCTTGGATTTTCTTGTACTATTTTTAAAACTGAGAATAGAAAGCCACAGCAAGTAGAGCAGGCAGTGAAGTAAAGGAGGATGGAGAGAGAACAGGAGAGAGAGGCAGGAAATAGGAGAGAAGAAAGGAGGGAGGAAAGGAAATTGGAAGAGGAGGAAAAAGAAGGAGGGAGGAGAAAGAGAGAGGAGAAGAAATGGAAGATGGCACAAGGGGAAGAAGCGGAAGCAGAGGGAAGATCGATGGAAGGAGAAACAAGATAAGACAGGAGAAGAAAGGAGGGAGGAAAGGAAAGTGGAAGAGGAGGGAAGAGAAAGAGAGAGGAGGAGAAATGGAAGATAGAATGGCACAAGGGGAAGAAGATCGATGGAAGGAGAAACAAGATAAGACAGGAGAAGAAAGGAGCTGCAGATGGAAGGATGGATGTTGAAGGAGAACGCCGGAATTATTTCTATTCTAGTGTGCCAAAATATGCTCTACTCTATGACTCACCTTGCAATGCTAGCTACAGTGAACCATCTTTTCCAGATGTCAAAAAACCGTTTCAAAGCCAAACGATTTCTACTGGACGTAACCTGTTCTTCTATCAGGTTCAAACGAAGTCTCTGTCGTTCTGAAGATTCTTTCCAGTACTTGAACCCCCATCGAACGAGAAGAACTTTGCGGGCCTAAAAAAGGACGGGATAATTAAGAGATGCTAAATAAAAACTGCGGCAACAGACCTTTCTACTGATACGTCGGCCATCTTGGATTCTATTGTTTTAAGTAAGACATTATGGGATGCTGAGGGGGCAATTATTGGAAAATTTATAGTATGCACAGCTGTCAGAGTGTCTTTTTATATAATTTAACGTTATCCAATGAGAAACATATCTAAAAACCAATTGAATTTGCTGGTATTTGAAGCAATATGTGAAACACGAAAGCGTAAAATTATTTGAGAAAGTAACCCCGCCACTCTATGATTCATAAATATTACCACGTTTCCACGAACCTACAGTGCAATTTGAAAAATGTTGCGAAACAAGTTGCAGCAATCGTTGCGAAAAGTAGAATTGCTCTCTACTTTTGGCAACGATTGCGTAACTATCGCACCGTCTACTGAAACCCTCTTGCAACTTGTGTCGCAACGCCGTTGTGAGAGAAAATGCAGAGAAAATTGAGCCGTGTAATCGGGTATGTGAACTATTTATTTTCCTACCTGGTTGGCTAGTTTCTGCTCCTTTTCTTCTGCACGCGCCTCGGCGCTGATCGTCCACTTCTTGAAGTAAATGGACAAGAGTTGAAGTCTTTCTGCTCGTTCTTTCAGTTTCTGATGTCGAATTTCACGCACGTGAGCTAAAAATATCACAAAAAAACAAAAATAAATGTTGTACGAAGATTACCGAACACTGTCCAACCATTTAACGATATTTTTCCGAGCAGTTTTCGATATTATAACGAAGCAAATACCTTGCCATGCTTTGAAGGCTCTCGTTAGCTTTGAGTTCTGAAGGCTGGCGATAGCATTGCGTTCCTTCATCCTTAACATCAGTCGATCTCTGAAAAAAAGATACGCGAACAGTCGGTACAACAGAGCCTCTCTGGTGAATTGGTAAATGGTGAACTATAAAAGGGTAAGACTGAAACTCCAGTTTTGACTTCTCTGTTGCTCAGGGTTAGCCTCTATGTTGTGTAAAATATTGATGTATTCCAGTAAAGGTCCGTGGAATTTCAAAGTGTTTGTACTGTTGAAGTTGTGCATTCTTTACTTTACCATTGGTATTTGTGAATATTTTGGTTACTCAGGCTAACCCTGAGTAAGTGAGAATGCGTAACTGAGTTTACTAATAGATTTGAAAGCTCCTCAATAACAATGCTTCCTCAAACCAAACCCCACAGTTCAACAAGGAGGGAGTTGTTGAAAAACTTGCCCTCAATTAGGAAAGGAATGAACAAAAAAAGCAAGCAAAGAAATCTTACCTCCAATACAAGAAGTGTCGGTCAACGAGTTTCTCGTCAGCTCTAGTTTTTTGGTTGACGATATATTTCTGTCTGTGAAGGTACAACCGCCAAGCATCGAATGCTCTGAAAGAGAAAACTATCTTAGCAGAACTCTAACTACATGGAATTTTACATGATTCATTCTTGACAACAGCCTCTTTTGAGTTTGACAAACAAGGTGCCTTCTGGTATAGCTTGGGTTAAAAAAACATATAAAATCATGATGAACATCTCAAAACAGACCTATGATCAAATACCCAAGCGAATCAGGTTTCCAAGGAAACCAACAACTCGGACCCCCAAAAAGCCATCATACCCCAACATATCCCAGCATACCTAGCGATGTTTTTGCGTTCTCGCCTCTGAACCATTGGAGCAATGATCTGCTGTTGTTGATTGGTCACTCTCCAGGCCTGGAAGATACGACGCTTGAAGTTCCTTGCCAAGATGGTCTTCACGGTGTTTACCCTTTCATGTTCACGGTCCGCCATTTTCTTCTTCTTCACCCACATATTCCAAGCAACTGAGAACATGGAGAAAAAAATCAAAAGTGTATAGACCCCTTGCAGCACGTCGGAATGCAGCCCAATTTAGAGGACAAAGCAATAGGATCCAATTCAGGAGATTGAAATTCTTTTGTTTTGTCCACCAAATTGAGCTGCTTTGACGTCAAGTGAAAGGGTCTATTAAAATGTTAAATCTGTTTTAGCGTTTTGTAAAAAAGTATATATTTAAAATATATATTCGCTTGTTTTGTTGTTAATGTTATTGTCCGGTGTTGTTGTTGAAATTACTATTATTGTTGGTGCAGTTTTTGCATTACGGTTGTTGCTGTTACTGCTGCTGTGGTCGTCGTTGTTGCTGTTGTTGTTGTTGCTGCTGCTGCTGCTGTTGCTGTTGTTGTTGCTGCTGTTGCTGCTGCTGTTGTTGTTGCTGCTGTTGCTACTGTTATGGTCATTGCAGTTCTATTCCATCTTACTTACCTCGTAGGATCCATATATCCCGTGTGGGTCTGCTCTCGATCAACGTCTCCTCAAGGTGCTTTCTTCTCAGCAACAGCTTCCATTCCTCACATGCTTTCCTGCACAAAACCCGCAATAAAATTCGTCAGAAAAAATATTCCTCTAAGGTTGGAAAACGCCGGCACTGGGGGACAGATCAGCTTATGACTGTGAAAAACTTACGGCACGGTCGAGCATGCCGTGTATGAAAGCATTCGATATTCGGTGCCGTGTCCGAGACGCGCCGTAACCGTGTCGAGTGCTGTGACTTTTCACACTCATCTACTCAAATGTTCAACATACTACATTGGGGTCACCTAGGAAAAATAAATGATTTAGAAATAGTAACAGTTTCTTGATTCTTACCTGACACATCGTTTGGACCAGTTGATCTTCGCCTGCTTCTTGAAGTTCGCTACCTTCATAGCAAAGAGCCACTGATTCATTGCTTTGATGGTGAGACGAGACTCCTTGATCTGAATCAACCTGGTGTATCTCATCCTGATGAGTGGACAAAATATGACAAATTTGAAAATTTTTACAACCTGGCCTTGAGAGTCATGCACTTCAAAAGACGATGTTAGATGTGATAAAACATCAAATTGATCTTACGTAATGTCTCATCGTTATTACCATCGACATCAACAAATTATCACGTTTGAAACTTTGATTCAACACCAACATACTTTCTTTATAATCATCATCATCATCATCATCATCATCATCATCATCATCATCATCATCATCATCATCATCATCATCATCATCATCATCATCATCATCATCATCATCATCATCATCATCATCATCTATCAACATCATCAGTTCTCAATCTAACATTCCAAATATGTCAAACAATCACTTAATGATGTACGTAATGGTGTTGGAGTTATGCCACTGGAACAACTGCGTCTTTCTACTCTACCCCACTGTTTGGATTGAACCCTGGGTGCTATCAGAATGTACAAATCGCCTGACTAACCTCAAAGACTTCTTCATTATAGAGTGTTCCTTCCACGTTTTCATCATCTTTGTCAGCAGCATCTTTTGTAAGATACCTACAAAAGCGTTACGTCTTTCTCGCTGTGATCTTGTCACCTCCAGCAGTTTCCTGAAGAAACGTCTTTTCTTGCCCTAATGGCGGGAAAAGAATTTTGATTAAATGAAACAAAATTCATTTTGATTCAGGAAATCCAAGGTGTTGTAGTGTGTTAGTGCACTCGCCTCTCACCCCTGGGGTCTCGAGTCCTGGACTCGACGACAGGGGAGTTTCATAAATTGTGAAGTTTTTTTTTTCTATTTGAAGGTTCATCGAATATCGTTAATTGATTCCGTATCTTGTCCGGGCTGTTTGCCTTAACTTTTTACGTACTTTTTATGTAAACACTCTACAGCCCAGTTCAAACGTCGATCTTCTCATGTGCCGAACCTTATGACATCAAAGAAGACCGCCTTATTATCCATTGTTTTCAATGCGTTCGGCTTACGCGAAGTACGACGTTTGAACTAGACCTCAGTCTCATGCTGTAGTTTACCTTTCGTGCCATGGCTTTGCAAAGATGGCGATGGATGACTTTTCTTCTATATCTCAAAAACCAGAGACGATAGACTCTCCTGGAACAGGATAATGATATCAATGATTACACACGCACCCAAAGACAACTGAAGCAACCAGTAGCAGGTCTCGACACTAACATACATCTACTAGGCTCAGACTAGTGAAGGTTCGCTGTGGACTAGTGGGAAAAAGACCTTGGGACTAGTGATTATCCACAGCGACTAGCCCAAGGACTAGTACCTAAAAAAGTTAGTATCGAGCCCTGCAGTGGAACAACAAATACCAAAAAATAACAGAAACAGAATCAATGACACCTGTCACAGCCCAACAACCGTTCAACATCAGGAAAAACATTTATAAACAAAAGGAAAAAGTTGAAGAAAAATACCTGAAGAAGCAAAAGCGAAAACTGCTCCACTTACGGCAAAAGCAAAAACATGCAGCAGCAATAAAAGCACCAGCAACAGAAACAACAACAACAGCAGCAACAAGTTACGAAACCGCAACAACAACAACAGAGCAACCACAACAACAACAACAAGAAGTTACGAAACCACAACAACAACAACAACAGCAAAAACAAAAGCAGCAACAACATCCTTATCAACAACGGCAGCAGCACAACTACGACGGCAGCACCATCAACAGCAGTAACAGCAACAAGTAACAGCAAAAATGTTAACGATATCGGCACTGACAACAGCAACTTCAAAAAAAAAAACACAATCTTGACAACAACTTTATCAATAACAATAAATCTTCAAAAATCAAATTAGATTTACTAAATTAAATACGAATTCTTACTTCTGCAGCAACTTTCCATGAAAATTCTCTGCTTGCTTTACCATCAGTTTTCTCTTCCAGAGAATAAAAGTCTGCTTAACAAGTGTTCTATTGTAGTATTCTTTACACATACTCTGAAACCGCTGATGGATAACCCTGAAAATTAACAATAAAATTTAAAAAACAGTCCTATTTACGAGCACAGTGGCAAGGTTTTGAAAACTTACTTGGCATATTCTGTCCAGTTTCTCCATGAGAAAAATGCTTTCACGACGATTCTTCTCCTGAGAAAAGAAGTTCAGTTAGGAAACTATTAGCGTATAAACGAAGTGATGCACCACACTGCACTGCACTACACTACACTACACTACACTACACTACACTACACTACACTACACTACACTACACTACACTACACTACACTACACTACACTACACTACACTACACTACACTACACTACAGTACACTGCACTGCACTGCACTGCACTGCACTGCACTGCACTGCACTGCACTGCACTGCACTAAACTACACTACACTACACTACACTACACTACACTACACTGTATCATTCCACACGTCACACCACATCACATCACACCACATCATATCACACCACATCACACCATACCACACCATTGAATATATTTCAAATAAAAAAAACTGGTCCTTGGATAAAGAACGTTTTACAAAAGAGAAAGTTTAAATACTTCAAAATCGAGACGTACTTTGACAAATTGTTTGCAATTGAGGACTTTTTACTGCCTTCCAACCATCGGTGGAACACACGTGCTTGGAGATTATTTTCGTAGTGGATTCTGGGGAAGATAACATCATTGAGCAACAAATTTTGACGCTACTAATCACTACGTGAAGATCAAAGCATCATTCTGTTACCTTGCCACTTCGTTTGTTCGTGTTTTGACGATTTGTTGAGCTGCATAGATTCTCCAGGAGTGCCAGCATTTTGTCAGGAGTGTAATCCTGTGAAACAACAAAAAGCATGAATTTGAAGTGCACACAAAATGAAACTCAGGGAAGAGAAGGGAAACGAAATGGAAGAAGAAAGAAATGAAGGAATTAAAGGTGAATGACAGGAAAAGAAATGATAGGAAGAGGAGACAAGGAATGGAAAGGAAATGAAACGATGGGAAGGAATGGAATTGAAAAGGAAAAGAATGGAAAGCAAAGGAAAGGAAAGCAAAGGAAAGCAAAGGAAAGGAAAGCAAAGGAAAGGAAAGGAAAGGAAAGGAAAGCAAAGGAAAGGAAAGGAAAGGAAAGTAAAGGAAAGGAAAGGAAAGGAAAGGAAAGGAAAGGAAAGGAAAGGAAAGGAAAGCAAAGGAAAGCAAAGGAAAGCAAAGGAAAGCAAAGGAAAGCAAAGGAAAGGAAAGGAAAGGAAAGGAATGGAAAGGAAAATTAAAGAAGCAAAACCATTTCAGTATAGGCCGTATTAAAAATATTGTTTCTTACTTGAAGTTCAGCGTGGCCACACTATTGTTCTGCTCCACTTGATATCTCATTTTCCACTTCACGTAGTTTCTAGACATGATGTGTTTGTCAGCCATGCCATCAAGGATTTTGTCCCTGTAATAACAGTAGCAAATTAGCATGCAACTCCCAAAGCAGTTACAACATTTGAGTGAGAAAAAGAAGTCAAAGAAGGTACTGGTAGTAGTGATATCCAGATGTATTGAGGGGAAAGGTTATCAAGAGCAGTGTAGTGCTCACTCGCCTTTCATCTCGAGGGTCAGTCTCAGGATCGATTCCTGGACTCGGCATCACATGTGAGTAGGTATCTCCCTTGATTCGAGAGTTTTTCTCCAGGTTCTACTGTTTTCCTCCCTTCGCAAAACCTATCACGCTGATCCAATTGAATATGTGAGTTAGCCATGCCCTGACTTAGATCAGCCCAGAGGTTGTTTCAGGTTTCAATCTGTGAGTTAGCCATGCCCTGACTTAGATCAACCCAGAGGTTGTTTCAGGGTTCAATCTGTGAGTTAGCCATGCCCTGACTTAGATCAGCCCAGAGGTAGTTTCAGGTTTCAATCTGTGAGTTAGCCATGCCCTGACTTAGATCAACCCAGAGGTTGTTTCAGGGTTCAATCTGTGAGTTAGCCATGCCCTGGCTTAGATCAGCCCAGAGGTTGTTTCAGGGTTCTATCTGTGAGTTAGCCATGCCCTGACTTAGATCAGCCCAGAGGTTGTTTCAGGGTTCTATCTGTGAGTTAGCCATGCCCTGACTTAGATCAGCCCAGAGGTTGTTTCAGGGTTCAATCTGTGAGTTAGCCATGCCCTGACTTAGATTAACCCAGAGGTTGTTTCAGGGTTCAATCTGCCCTCATTTTCATTTTCATTTTTTCATTATTCTTTACCTGTTTCCTTCCAGTTTGAACACCCTCCACCTGTTGAATGCCGACCTCATTCTCTCACCCCTTCGCTTGGTCATCTGACCTTGCCACTAAAAAAATAAAAAAAATCCATTTAAAATTCTTTCAAAGGATTTGATGATAAAGCAGTTTTCGTACGACTAAAAAAAAAACTTACGGCACGCACCGCGCCTTGCCATGACCGTGGCCGTGCCGTGTATGAAAACATTCAACATTCAGTGCCGTGTCCGCTGTCCACTGATTCTCACGTCTTACCTTCAGCCAATATTTCGCCATCAGTCTTCCATTGATTTTAGTCTCCACATCACTTCTAGCTTGGCTATTGACCTGCGCAGCAAATCTCAACCCTCTAATCCCAGTCTCCAACATATGTCGTCGATAAGTCTCTTCAGCCTTCGTCTCTTGCGTCTTTTTTAGTTCCTTCCAAGCAGACATATACTTATGGAGAATAACACCTCGCCTGAATTCCACAGCTCTGTTAATGAATACAACATACGGTAAATCTACCTCGTGTGTTGGCAGCTTCAGGGGATGTGGCAAGGACCCTGTGTAAAGCGTTGCTTACGACAGCTGCATCGTGTGACAGACACTTTATCAACTTTAAACTATTTGAGGTTTTTTCTCTGAGTTTCTTACCTCCGCAAAATCCAACACGCTGAATTCCAATACGATCTGTGAGTTAGCCATGTCCTGACTTAGATCAGCCCAGAGGTTGTTTCAGGGTTTGACCTGTGAGTTAGCCATTCCCCTACTTAGATCAACCCAGAGGTTGTTTCAGGGTTCAATCTGTGAGTTAGCCATGCCCTGACTTAGATCAGCCCAGAGGTTGTTTCAGGGTTCAATCTGTGAGTTAGCCATGCCCTGACTTAGATCAGCCCAGAGGTTGTTTCAGGGTTCTATCTATGAGTTAGCCATGCCCTGACTTAGATCAGCCCAGAGGTTGTTTCAGGGTTCTATCTATGAGTTAGCCGTGCCCTGACTTAGATCAGCCCAGAGGTTGTTTCAGGGTTGGATAAAATTTGAAAGCATAACTATTTATGTTTAAGAAAACATACTTGTTCATCTTGTTATCACTCTCCACTCTCTCAAGCCTTCTTAACCGTGCCCTTTGATGCCAACGTCGAAAAAGTCTTGCTTTTAGCAGAAGTTGTTGGTAAATCAAAGGAGTGGTGGTTGGTTCGGCTTCAAGGACCTTCATGGCCCAGACAGTAGATGAAATACGACGTGAGGTATCAACAGAGAAGGAGTTCACGAGGCTGCAAAAGATACAATAAAATCAACAACTATACACAATTATTTGACGAGCAATATCAAGCACGGAAAACGATGTTGCAGGTTGTACGAGTATTTCTGAGCGCAAATCATACGCTCGCGCAATTTTTATTTTCAGATTGTTCGAGGAAAAGTAGAAGTACCTTTTTTTAAATTTGTCGCGCGTAGCAATGTTTCGCACGTGGCTAAACTGAGAAACATCGAGGAAGCATGCGCATGGTAACATGTTTCTGGAAACATGTTTGCTCGTTTGGCCAGGGCTTTAAGGCTTTGATATCAAGTTTATAAGATATTGAACTAAGTAGGCCTGCCTGTTTCAGCATACATACCTCACATGGTTCAGTGTTGGATCACGTTTGCCATTATTTAATGAATGGCTACTCGTTTTGCTAAGAGATCCTTGCTGCTTGCTTCTTCCTGTTGCATCCATTCCATTATTCAACACCAACTCGTTATTGTATCGTGTTTCTTGCAGCTTGTACAGGTTTGTTTGTTTATCTTTCTCAAAACCAGCGCCTCCATTGAGGTTAGACTGCAAGTTTCTTGATGGTGTTTCCACAAGATGCTTTCCAAATACCATCCCTGTTTCTTCATACAATGACATTGCTGGTACAGAACTATTGTGTTGGTGCAAGTATGGAGACTTGGAGGTGTTAACTTTACTCGCGTTTCTTGTGAGAGGAGTTTGAGGATGGTAGATTGAAGAACTTGATAATCGCGAGGAAGCACTCATGTGGGCCAATGATGAAGACATCTTATCATAAGAATACAACGAGCCATTAGAATCAGCAACATTACTCTGCACGTGGTATGGCTTAATGGCAGATGATGTAGAATTAGAGGAAAACCTAGTACTATGTAGTCTCCGACGAAACTCGCTTTCTCCAGGTGTCTGCCCAAACTCATGGCCATGACCATTCAGATGTTTCTCTGCCATACCGTTTTTAGAAAATGAGACTGTTTTAGCATCTGAGTGTTCCCTCTTAAAACTATTGTCCCGGAAAGAATAGTGGCCCATATATTCATCTCCTCTAGTACTTTGTACCAAACCTCGGGGTGACTCGACAAGACATGACTTAAGACTTCTAGGGCTCTCAATGTCAGATGCAAAACCAGAAGAACTTCTTGCTAATGTGTCATCACTTTCTGGTGAGCATGATGGTGACACAGGCTGAGGGCTTCTTGTCCTGTCAATCAAGTCTGGAGACACAGAAACTAGAGGTATATATTCCTGTAACACTTTTGTCCTTTGGTGTCCATCGTCTACATCGTAATTACTATGTCTTCCATTTATCTGCTGTGTTTTGCTGTCCTGTCCTGTACCATTTTGCCTACCACCATTCTCTAAAGGTTGACCATGTCCTCTATTATTCATGTTACTGTAGGGGTAGTACTGATTATAACAAGGTCTGTAATACTGCTGTAGGGGTTTCTGCACACTTGTCAGAGGGTCTGGTTGGGAATACTTAGACAGGCCAGATATCGGCCTCTTGCCATCTGAAGGCCTGGAAGCTGATCCTTGAAATCTGGTTTCTGGGAATGCGTGGGCATGAATAGCTGTGATAGTGTGAAGAAACATTCAATTTAATACTGTGATTCTCAAATACTGCAAATGCAGACATTTTACAACAGCTTGTTGTGGATTTTTTTTTTTTTTTTTTTTGCTGTCATAAATGAAAACTAAACAGCCAATACTTTTATATTTTAGACTGGTGACAGTAAAAAGACAAATTCCAATGGACAACTTTCAACCATGAGTTCACAGAGTTCCAAAAACCCGAGTTCACAGAATATTGAGAATCACAGTTAATTCATTCATCCACACAATGAGTGAATTGGGATTCTACCATGACAGTTCACTTCACCATCATGACCCACTAGAGGGTGCCAGGATTTCCCATAAAGGAGTTGCTTACTCCACATTAGCCAGGGCTTGAAATAAAGGCTGGTCAGTTGCCAGTCATGATGGCCGGCCAAATTAGTTTTAGCTTGGCCATACCCCATTTCTGGCTCAACGTTACTGGTCAAAATGACCAGCAAGGCAAAGATTTAACCAGACAAGTTCCAATTCTGGCCAGACATTGTCCATCGACCTGCTGTTATTTCAAGCCCTGCTCGTCTTGAAAAGAAGTATATTGGCCTATGCTGTAGCAGTGTCCATGTCATTATGGATAAGCATGATGGCAAAGGTTAAATGACTTACATTCAGTGTGGTATGGTGGTACAACTACACCTACAGTTGATGTAGGGCCAAGTGAAGTTTTTTTAGGATTCTGTAAATGAAATGCATGAAATGCATGAATCAGTGAATGGATAAATGAAAGAGGTAAAAAGGGGGAAGGAGTTGAGAGAATGAAGAAAGTGGGGGTTGAGATAAGAAGGGAGGGAGGGAGGGAGGCCAAGGAAGGAAGGAAGCAAGGATGGAAGCAAGCAAGCAAGGAAGCAAGAAAACAAGGAAGCAAGGAAGCAAGGAAGCAAGGAAGCAAGGAAGCAAGGAAGCAAGGAAGCAAGGAAGCAAGGAAGCAAGGAAGCAAGGAAGCAAGGAAGCAAGGAAGCAAGGAAGCAAGGAAGCAAGGAAGCAAGGAAGCAAGGAAGCAAGGAAGCAAGGAAGCAAGGAAGCAAGAAAGCAAGGAAGCAAGGAAGCAAGGAAGCAAGGAAGCAAGGAAGCAAGGAAGCAAGGAAGCAAGGAAGCAAGGAAGCAAGCAAGGGACCAAGGGACCAAGGAAGGACAAATGGCTTAACTAATGGTACACTGTAAATACACACCTTTGCAAACCATGATGGAAAATCATAGAATGAGGTATCAGAAAAATCAGAATCATCAATCAAACTATCCAGACTTGACTTGCGGCTGTTTGGGTTAGTGGTATCAATACTTGGGGGTGGTCTGCTGACAGGATAAGGTTTGGAAGAGTGCAATGTTGGACCTGAAAGTATAAAGTTAACAATCATATATCATATATACTAAATGGAATAAGAATATAGCATGTTGGGTTTGGTGGTGGAAGAAAACCAAAGAAGCTGAAGAAAAACCCTCAAATCAAGTGCAGGGCTCAAAATAACGGCCAGTCATGTGCCGGTCAACATGATATTTTATTTCATTTTTTCAAATATGACCGGTCAACATGTCCGTTCAAAACCATATTTGACTGGTCAAGTAACAAATTTGGCCAGACACTGACTGTTGACCAGCCATTATTTTGAGTCCTGAAGTGAAAGATCCAACAAACTCCTGCACTCTAACATGTGATGCCAAATAAGTCCAAGAATCAAACCCAAGACCACTACACTTTAAATTTATTGCTATATTACTCTTGATTTTCTTCTTCACATGCAGGCATTTTCTTACCTAATGGTTTGCGAGGATTTTGTGCTGACCAATGTCCATACTATGAAATTATAATAAATACAAATGGTATGTTAAAAGAGAAAAGAATCAGGTTTTTTTTAGTTGTATCGTGTTGTGTTGTCTAAACAACAATTAATGAATAGAGCAACATTGGTTACTACTTCTTGACTGAATCACACATATATTATTCACAACTAATTGCTATAAAAATCCTATCCATGCAGCTTGAATAGCTTTCCTTTTATTACTCCTAGAGAGAAACCTCTGCCAAGCAGGATAATCTGCTGTATATAACATCAACAAAAAGCTGAACATTTGGTTTACCTTAGGATAGTTTCTTAGGGTAGATGTTAATTGAGTTACAATGACTTAACTCCTTATCAAAAGCACATTAGATTTTGATCAGATATCATGGCTAAAACTAGTCATTTGTCTTACATTTGTAGCACTAAAATCAATGTATTTAGTCTCACAAGAGAGTACTTTCCACTGTTGACTATAAATTGTGTTACAAATGTGTTATCTTAGCTATCCACCTAATTATAGCTTACCAGATTGTTATCAAATTCCTCAATGAAGATGTCCAACAAAGATTTCCAAATTCACTTCACTAAATATAGTTTTGAAAAATCTTGAAGATCTTACAGGAGGTAGTTAAGAACAGATTTGAAGTCACTAGACTCGGATACTAAAGATCATCAACAAAACCAGCTTGCAGGAGATAAAAGCTGTCAAGTTTGATAAGATAACAATAGACTTGTCAAAATGCTAAGTGCTAAAAACATAGCAACAACATTAAAGCTAGAAACACATGGGATTTACAACAAAAACGCTTACAAAACTGACAACGAAACCAGAAAATGTTACACTTTATCAGCCTCATTGTTATCAAAAGAATTGATATTTTTTTTAGAAAAAGTTGAAAAAATGTTGTGTGATTTTAGAAACAAGTATTGTCCTGAACAATTTGTTAATTTGAGATTGAGTTGCTAATCATTATCCAGAAATTCCTGTATCACCAATAAACACACGACGGATAGAATTTCATCTTAAAGAGTCGTTTTTGACTGTCACACAATCTTGCATGTTCAAGTATCAAATTGCAGTAAATGGTTTTTCAGTATTAAAGGCTGGATTCAATTCATGTATTTCTTTGTCAAAATTAATCAGAATTAAAGAAAATAAAAGAAAGTAGATTATATGTGTAGAAAATTTGAAAAACTTTATTAAAAATTTTGCCGTAACGTAACTCTTGCTCTCATTATGTATTTGATTTGAAATGTAATTTTTGTAAATTAGTTAGTATCTTTAGATATATATATATATATATATATATAATTTATATTAATTAAGAGCCAAAAAAGATATTTAACAAAATTAAGTTTCAATATCAAAAGACAATTTCTTTTTTTATTTTTTATTTTTTTATAAATATTTTTTTGGATAAAGAAATTAAAAATCTTATAAATATATAAACACCATTACTTTAAAACTTACCCCAAAAAATTTTTTTTCAAAGTAAATGACAAGCAGGAATTTTAGCTATCATATCACCTAGGTTTCTGTATTTTCATTTTACGATTTATTTATTTAAGACATCAGTGCATAACATTTAGAGCAAAGAAAAGTAAAACAACAAGTTGGATGGCAAATATAGTAGGCAATTAAGAGAAAGACGAAAAGAAAAAAATTATTTCTTGGTTCAATTCATTTAAAAAAGAAAAAGTAATCTTGATATCTTATCAATTTTTTCCTCTCAGAAGATGGATTTTTAATGATGTTTGCGTTATTTCTATCTCATGTTGATCCCAACTTGACACATATTGCTCATTAAAGATATTTCTAAAAAGATATGAAAATTGGAATTGTAATAAAATCTAATAAAATAATCATGGGATTAAAAAGAATATTGAAAAAATAGAAAAATGAGATTAAAACTCACAAGAGAAACTCACAGCTGTGGATTTCTTTTTCCAAAAACAGCACAATAAAACAAAGTAAACAAACTCAAAAAATCATTTTGGAAAGGAGTTTTCTTAAGAAAGGAATTATTGTTGTAATGTTAGGTCACTTTTGTCAAGAATTTATTCTGGTAAGATCAGAGCTAGTTATTCATTATTGCATGCGTCTAAATTATTTTTCAAATATGATATGTTACTAAAGGATGTTTGCTTTTGTGCTGTCATAACTCCATCAGTTGTAGGGTTCATGTCAGTAAAATAATTATTCAGATACTACAGTACTACAGTAGTACAACATTTTAGGTTTAGAATTTCTTGTTCATTTTCAAGGAAATTTGATACAACTCTTCATATTTAAAATATATTTTCGAACTTTTACTCAAGATTATTATAACAGAAATTATTTTGTTAGTAATGGACCTAGAGTAAAAAAGAAATTATCATAGATTTTAAATAAATACGCGTGCAATAAATGAAAGAAACACGGGTATGTACCCGTGCGTATACTCAGAGTATAGGTTAGGTGCGTGCTAATTAACAACAATAATATGATAGGAGAATTTTTCTTTGATAGAAGATCAAGCTATTTTTATGACTTTTCATGGGACACAGTTATTTACAAATATCGAGTTAAAAAGACGTGAATAAGGACAAAAATCGTGATCATATTTAAGCTTATGAAGAGGCATATTATTGGTATATTATTGTGTAAGCTTAAATCAAAATTATAAATAAGAAAACTTTATGATAATAAATTATTAAAGCTTTCTTAATAATCTACCCACTTGTTGCTAAAGAAAAAACTTTATATTGTAAATAAAAAACCTCAAAGTTGAAAAATATCAGAGGAAATCAAAGGAAATCAAACAACAAACATTAAATTCTAGACTTCATTTTACCTTCGACTTCACATTCCATCGTCTAACGTCTTTTTGAGCTCGATTCTTTGATGGTTGAGCCATTGATTTTAAGCTTTCTTGCTAGATTTATACATCAGCAGTGAATAAGGCTTTTGTTTGATGATTTTCTTTAAATAATGAACCCTTGAACTTGTTGTGAACTTCATTTCTGACGATGTAACTTGCAGGATACGTTTCAAAATAAACTTACTTCTATAAATTTGATAAGCTTAATACTAGGTAAAAGATGAAATAGCGGCCGTTCTAGAAGAGAGGAATTGTTTGGTGTCTCATAGTAATCACAGCTGGCTTTGTTCTATCCATTGATAGTCCAAAACATCCAATCATTACGACAATTTTGGTCTAAACATGGCGTCGGTTTGTTTGCAAAGCCCGCGCTTTGACAAGAAACCATGTGAATGGATCAAAGTTGTCCTGGAGACATTAGAACACTACCCTCCCCTCCCTCTGTGCAAAACAAAATACCAATAAATGAATTAATAAGAGCCAAATAGAAATTAATAATTTTACCGGTAAGCAAGCATTACAAAAATGAAAAATAAATAAATAAAATGAAAAACAGACATTACATATATCTAGAATTCAAATCATTTCAACATTTGATTTTGATTTCATCACGATATAAGTTCTATCTGTTCATAGCACGATTTAAGAAAAAATGCTAAAAAGTTAAATGAAAAAGGAAGAAAAAAAAAGAAAAGCACGACCTCAGACAACCATACATTCCCCCAGACGAGAGAAAGCGCAATCGGCTGATCACAAATGGTAAGTCATCACCAGTGGAAGCTTGCCTATATAAGTTCTTTAGCGTAATTATACAAGGAGAATATAGTGTCAGCTATACGTGTGGGATTGCTACTTTTCTTCTACGCATGCGTGGTCAATGGAGGTGATATTATTACACGAAAAAAAGTATAAAGAGTGTGAAAGAAACTGGGTAAACTAAAAAGCGGTTCTATTTAAACAAGATTGCTTTATTTTCATGAATATGACGAGAGTCGATATATTAATTTATAAAATATCGAGTCTCTTGTTATATTTATGAAAATAAAGCAATCTTGTTTATGCTACAACTGACGAAGATTTTTTTCATAAATTTACGAATCACGAAATACAATTAATGAATAACCTTGATACAAGGATTTAGTGTGTAATACGAATTTTCACGAATCAAGGTCTTCAAAATAAGCAGATCACGCGCGCAACAAGGGGGACTGAAATTCACGAATCACAGACTATTTTTTTCTTATTTTACGAATCAAAGTCAAAAAGATGGACCAATCACGCGTCACGCGTAACCCCTGTACCGCCTATGCTAATGCTTGCCTGGGGTCGCAGAATAGCCTGTGTAGCAGCCCTCGATTAGGATTCATTTGGGGGGAATGGGAAGGAGGGAAGTGTAGAGGGAGGGGATGCCCCTCCGAATCCTGAGAGCCGCTACGCAGGCTAGACGCAGAAGCAAAAGGAATAGGTGTAAAATCGCGGTTATATTAAAGCCGTAATAAAGCGATTTTTGATTGGCTTATTACAACCGGGGAGTCTTTCATATATTCGCCGATGTGGGAGCCTTCTAGCCGGAAGTAAAAAGAGGCGATGAAGAGGAGGAAACGGTTATTTCATTCAAATTCTCATACTTTCCCCATCAATGATATCTAAGGTCTTTGCTGAATGGTAGATATAAAAAGTTCAATGGTACATCCGTTTTTTCGTTGCCATGGTTTCAATGAGTATGACATCAATAAAACCGGGTAGTCACGGTATGACGCACCTTTTATGTTAGTAAACAATACCTCGGTGAATGCATTATCAATTAATCTTTATTGGGGTATTCAAGCACTGATCGCTCTAGGCATATTTAGTAATCATTTCTAGTAGCTTGCCTTGCTTTTGGTGCTGTTGCTCATATAGCTCAAGTACTGTATACAAGTAAGTATATTACACATGGGCAATAACTGCACACTGTTTTTGCTGCGTATTTTAAAAGAAGTGACCCGGCAAGTGTTAATGGCTAATTGTGGTTAATTGCGGGCAATGAACTATGATCTAAAGTATCCAGGCCAATGCCTACTAAAATTATATCAGCATAATCATTATGATCTTATAGTATAGGCACTGCAGTTAGCACAAAGTCGAAGTAAGATTAAATAACATTTTTATATTAATCAGTGTTGGTACACGAAAATCGGACAGCACAAATTATACGAAAGTTCGTACATAGAGCTCTTATTGACAGTTGTAAATGTTTGACTGAGACTCAATCAAGTTACTTAGCTCTATTATCAGAATTTATGATAAGCATAGAAAATTTCGACGATAATATATTTTCCTTGGGGTTCTTAATCAAACGGAGGAGGTCAGTGATGAAATACAATGAGGAAACTTTTTGCTTATCAAACGTTGGTGATTTTGTTGCTCAATCATGCATGCCTCGAAGGACATTATTTGCGTTCTGACTATTGTTTGCATTTTCAATGAAAGTGACTGCCTGAATGACCGATTCACCGACCGATCGACTGACTCACTGACTAACTCACTGACTGACAAACCGACTGATTGGACTGGCTGGCTAATTGGCTGGTTGGCTGACTGACTTACTGGCTGGCTGATTACTGGTTGGCTGGCTGACTGGTTGGATGGTTGACTCATTGCAATAGACCTTTTTAGCTTCGTATGCAAATTGCCCATTTCAGACCACATGACATTCCCTTGAGAAATGTTCTTTTGTTAAAATATTTACACATGAAAGAATCAACTCCCAAGAGTGGCATCACGTTGTCTGAAATGGGCACAACAAACAACGAAGCTGAAAAGGTCTATTGACTGTACTGGACTGAATGCAGACAGAATGACTGGATGACATACTGATTGACTGCATGGCTAACTGACTGACCGACCGACCGACCGACTGACTGAATGACTGATCGAAGCCCTGAAAGAGAGCACTGAATGACTGATTAACTGAGTGTTAACCAACCTAACTTTTAGTCAGACATTTCTCGTCCATGATTCTACTAATATAAAAGTTCACCAAAACAAAAACTATCAATTGCATTATTGTTTTCATTGTTTTTTTAGGCCTGACAAAATGTTGGTTGAAGTTCTTGCGTTACTTGTGATTTTACTTTTGCTCTACGTGGCTCTCATATCCACTGGACGTCCCAAGGGCATGCCCCCAGGGCCTACACCGCTGCCCATCATTGGCAATCTCCTTGAGGTCATCAAGTGGATCTCCAAAAATCAAATGCAAATCGAGTTCGCTAGAGCCGCCAAAAAGTATGGCAACATCTTCACCGTTGATATTCCAGGGGACAGAACCGTTGTGGTGAATTCTGCGTCCATTGCAAGAGAGGCTTGCCTCACGAAGAAGGATGATTTTGCTGGAAGACCATACAAGTTCACTTGGGACTACTTGACGCGTGGATCCAAAGATATCGCCATAGGAGACTTCAACCCTACCTTGGTTTTACAACGTAAATTAGTCCATTCAGCTTTACGCAACTACAACCCTCACTTGGTAGGAAATGTGGAGAAGGAAGCGGACAAATTGTCCAAGAGATTGAAATCTTATGGTGGGAACCCTGTGGATCCAGGGCACGACTTCTTTCTGACGACACTCAATGTTATTTGCGCCGTGGTCTATGGAGAACATTATGAAATTGATGATCCAGAATTCCTCATGATACTGGACTACAACACAAAGATGTTTCGTCTACTGAGTGCTTTCAATCTTCTGAATGTTTTCCCATTCATGATTCATTTTCCGATTAAGGATTCAAGAGACCTGGAGCTTGTTCGAGTCAACCGCGATCGTCTGCTCGATACGAAACTCCATGAGCATAGGGAGACGTACCAAGACGGGATTGTTCGTGATTTGACCGACGCTCTGATCAAAGTTCTCCAAGAAGCCCAGAACGAAGATAGCAAGGTGCGTGATCTCATAACTGAAAACCACGTTGTCATGACAATGACTGATGCCTTCTCTGGCGGACTGGAAACGACCATGACGTCACTCCGTTGGTATTTTGCATACATGGTGCTTTATCCAGATATCCAAGCCAAAGTTCATGCAGAGCTTGATGACGTAATAGGTCGTGATGTCATGCCAAAGTGGGAAGACAAGAGCCGGCTTCCATACCTCGAGGCAACGATTGCAGAAATGTTACGTATGTCTGCTGTCGGTGCCCTTGCTGTCCCACACAAGGCTAGCGTTGATTCCACGCTCGCCGGATACGTGATCCCTAAAGGCACAACTCTACTGCTCAACATATGGGCCATGCATTACGATGAAAATGAATGGCAAAACCCTGATGTGTTTGACCCAACCCGTTTCCTTGACGACGAGGGTAAATTCGTCCACGGATCAGGCACCATGAGTTATCTACCCTTTGGCGCAGGTCGACGAGTGTGCGTAGGAGAAGCGCTGGCAAAGCAGGAGTTGTTCATTGTGATTTCGAGGCTGATGCATCAGTTTAGGCTCGAGTCCGCACCAGGACATCCACTTCCAGAGAAAGTTGGTTACATGGGGCTTGTACATATGCCAAAGTCTTATCAAATATGTATCAAAGAACGCGTCTTGAAAAACTAGTTACAACATGTATGGTTATAAAAAAATAAATAAAAAAATAAATCTCTTTATTTAAGTGTCTAGTCGTTCTAGCGCTTTCGCACTAATAGGGGACACTTTTCACTCACACATACTACCACTACATTCAGTATTTTATGCACACAACGCTCACTCACAAGTTGATTTTTTATAATATATGAATTTAGGCACTGCCTAATTAAATGGAGCCACCAGTAAAAATTTTCGACTAAGCCCGTGACAAGTTAGCCTCCTACGCAGACGCCCTTAAAGTCGTCACGCAATGCTTCTGGGGAGAGAAACGTTGCGTGACGACCCTAAGAACGTTCGAAGGAGACTAGTGACAAGTGTGACGTGGCGTTACGAAGCAGCGTGACCAACTCTCCTTGTGTTTTTACAAGCAGGGAAAAACCCAAAGAAAAATCGATATTTTAAGCCTCGAAAGCATCAGAAAACGAGGGGTACGGTTGTATCACCATCGCTCGTTACAGTTCGAACCGTGTGGCTTTTTAAGATGACGGTTGGGGTTTTAAGGTCAGTTTTGACCCCTGGGGGGGGGGGGGGTACTCCCTATAATGGACTATACGGGGATGCTCCGCCCGAAAGAGGTACCTTTTTCAGGCCGCAGGTATAGAAAAGGGGTGGGAATTTGTGAATTTTGGTATAAAAACGGGTAGCTTTTCTACATAAGTATATGAAAGGGGTACCTTTTCAGGCAAAAAAAGTATACAAAAGGGGTAGCTTTTTGCTGAAATTTGGTATATCAAAGGGTAAGGGGTCGAGAGTCCGGGCGGAGCATCCCCGTATGAAACAACCCGAAGTACCCCCCCCCCCCCGGGTTTTGACCGTTCTACCAGGATATTTGGAATTCTAAATCGTTTAGGAATAAGACAAACTGGCAGAATACTGACAGCCAGTCAAGGTAACTTATGAATATTCTGTAGAATTTGCATATATTTTAGACTGTAGAACTCGAACAATTATTATCCTATCGCCCGTCGTGATCAAGCGTAACCTGAGTATCAGGCTTTCCAGGGAGGGGGGAGGGGGAAAAGTGAGCGAGAAAGTGAGCGAGGAATAAGAGAGAGGGAAAGCAAAGCCCCTCCTTCCTCTCCCTCTCCTCCCTCTCCCCCTCCCTCCCCTCCCCCCTCCCTATCCCTAATTCCTAATTCAAGGGCCTGATACTCAGGTAAGATCAAGCGGGACCCTCGACAGCCGATTATCTTCGTTGCTATAGTTTCAACGAGTATGACTTCAATAAAACACACTTGTCACGGTACGTGTGACGCACGTATGTATTGGATGGTAAACAGACTTCGGTGAATACATTATGCAAACACTGATCGCTCTAGACGTATCCAGCAACTATATCGAGTTACTCGTCTAGCTCCTGTTGCTTTTACTCCTATTACCCGCTCAGGTAAGAATTGCGACCAAATCATAGGTACATACTATTTTACAGCATATATAGTCAAACTAGTGAGCCAGCAAGTGTTAACTCTAACATTTCGCATGTATATAGTCTTCACTATGCCTGACATGACCGAAAGGTTCCTAAAGTTGCTAGACCATGATATGCCTACTAAAATTATATATCCATAATCATAATCGCATCATGGTTCTATAGCCAATGTACCTTAAACATAGTCAAAGAAAGAGTATATTCTTGTCATTTAGTACAAGGAAATCGAACAGTACACATTGAGTAGAGATTTATGCGACAGTGACAGCTAAATGTTTGACTCGTAAGGCTAAGTACTTATATATAAATCTGAATTCTAGATTCGATCCAACCAAGTTCCATTATCAGAATTGTATGGTACAGCATTTAGGGTTCGTAAATAATTTTCTAAACATGTTTAGTTAAACTACTTTAAAACATGTTTAAACTATAGTGTGAACAGTCTTCTCCATAGGTTGGTAGACCAAAAATTGGCAATTTTCCAAAACTTTTAAGGTCCTTGAAAAATTCATTATTAATTTCTAAAACTTTCATAGATTTTCCAAATCTGTACGAACACTGAGGATTGTACATCTTTTTGCCTTTATTACCAAGAAAGGCGAAATCTTATCGCTAAATGAATGTGCTTGATTCATTTTAACCAGCCAATGTTCAATGTTATTATTCTCGTATTCAATAATGCAATTAGCATATGCACGAACATCCAATAACATTCTTGCAGAAGTTTCATTTACTTAGTCGTTACATTATTCTTTAAGTTTTAATGATAAATCATTAGCACACAAAGAATTTGTATGTGTACATGTATGTATACACAACGAGCAAATTCTCTGATCTGCTTATTTTGAAAATCCATTTTGTTGCTTAACGATGCATGTCTTAATATCTTTGCTTTGTGAACATTGTTTGCATTGTTTAAAGAAAATGATTAATTGTTTTTTTAGTGTCTGACAAAATGTTGGTCGAAGTTCTTGCATTACTAGTGATTTTACTTTTGCTCTACGTGGCTCTCATATCCACTGGACGTCCCAAGGGCATGCCCCCAGGGCCTACACCGCTGCCCATAATTGGCAATCTAATTCAGGTCATCAAGTGGATCTCCAAAAATCAAATGCAAATCGAGTTCGCTAAAGCCGCAAAAAAGTATGGCAACATCTTCACTGTTGATATTCCAGGGGACAGAACCGTGGTGGTGAATTCTGCTTCCATTGCAAGAGAGGCTTGCCTCACGAAGAAGGATGATTTTGCTGGAAGACCATACAAGTTCACTTGGGACTACCTCTCGCGTGGATCCAAAGATATCGCCATAGGAGACTTCAACCCTACCTTGGTTTTACAGCGTAAATTAGTCCATTCAGCTTTGCGCAACTATAACCCCCACTTGGTAGGAAATGTGGAGAAGGAAGCGGACAAATTGTCCAAGAGATTGAAATCTTATGGTGGGAACCCTGTGGATCCAGGGCACGACTTCTTTCTGACGACACTCAATGTTATATGTGTAATGGTCTATGGAGAACATTATGAGATTGATGATCCAGAATTCCTAATGATACTGGACTACAACACGAAGTTGTTTCGTCTGCTGAGTGCTATCAATCTTCTGAATATTTTTCCATTCATGATTCATTTTCCGATTAAGGATTCTAGAGAAATCGAGTATGCCAAAATCAAACGAGATCAACTCCTCGATACAAAACTCCATGAGCACCAGAAGACATACCAAGACGGGGTTGTTCGTGATTTGACCGACGCTCTGATCAAAGCTCTCCAAGAAGCCCAGAATGAAGATAGCAAGGTGCATGACCTCATAACCGAAGACTACGTTGTCATGACGATGGCTGATGCCTTCTCTGGCGGACTGGAAACGACCATGACGTCACTCCGTTGGTATTTTGCATACATGGTGCTTTATCCAGATATCCAAGCCAAAGTTCATGCAGAGCTTGATGACGTACTAGGTCGTGACGTCATGCCAAAGTGGGAAGATAAGAGCCGGCTTCCATACCTCGAGGCAACGATTGCTGAGACGCTACGTATGTCTTGCGTTGTGGCTCTCGCTATCCCACACAAGGCTAGCGTTGATTCCACGCTCGCCGGGTACGAGATCCCTAAAGGCACAACTCTACTGCTCAACATATGGGCCATGCATTACGATGAAAATGAATGGCAAAACCCTGATATGTTTGACCCAACCCGTTTCCTTGACGACGAGGGTAAATTCGTCCACGGATCAGGCACCATGAGTTATCTACCCTTTGGCGCAGGACGAAGATCGTGCATAGGAGAAGCGCTGGCCAAGCAGGAGCTGTTCATCGTAATTTCGAGGCTGATGCATCAGTTTAGGCTCGAGTCCGCACCAGGACATCCACTTCCAGAGAAAGTTGGTTACATGGGGCTTGTACATATGCCAAAGTCTTATCAAATATGTATCAAGGAGCGCGTCTTGAAAAAATAGTGCCAAATTTTGGATAAAAATCAAAATAGTCCCCTTCACAGTTCCCAGCGCCATCTTGAAAGGTAGCCGTGCCTTTGCATCGAAGCGAGACATGAGTTGATCTTGCAATGACATGTAACAAATGCCCAAGCTGTTAAAAAGGTCTGTAACATCGCAAGCTTACCTAAGGCACGGCTACCTTTCAAGATGGCGCAGGAAATTAACTGTGAAGGAGACTATTGAAGTTTCTGGCGGGAGTTTGGAAATTCAGGCTTTGACACTGAGATAAAACACCTACGTTGATATAAACAATCTAAACTACTACTAAAGTAGTTTAAGCTCAAACGTCGATCTTCTCATGAGTCGAACTGGAAACAATGGATAATAAGGCGGTCTTCTTTGATGTCATTAGGTTCGTCTCATGAGAAGATCGACGTTTGAATTGGGCCTAAGACCAAGACGAATAACGACCATCTGGAAATTTCTGTAATTTTTTGATATATTTCTGAGAGTGAATTAAATGCTTAGTTGTGATGTTGAAATATCTAAGATCAAATTAAATAGGCCCCTTGCAGCACGTCGGAATGCGGCTAAATTTGGAGGGCAAAACAAAAGGATCCAATTCTCCGGAGTTTGAAATTCTTTTGTTTTGCGCTCCATATTGAGCTGCATTCTGACGTGCTGCAATGAAGGGGTCTATTGAAAAAAAGTCGGTAAATCATTCTCCTAAGTAGGCGGTAACATCTCGTTAAGACCAACCTCGCGTTCGTTTGTTTTTCCCGCCAAAACTTAGTCATGCATGGATGAATGCATAAGTTTCTCACATATTTTACCGCTTTTTGATACTTATTGATTTACTTGACGTTTTGTAAACTGAGCGACAATCTAGGTCTTGTAACGTTCTCGGTACGGGCATGGCTAACCTACATATCGAATTGTGTGTGTTTTTGTTTGTTTTTTTTTTTGCGGAGGGAGGAGAACCAAAGACATACTCTCTAATCAAGGGAAAAACCCAACAGCTCTACTCGGATGTGATCATGATGAGGAAATCAAACCCGAGCTCGATCCCAGAGGTGGCCTGGAGATAAGTCCACTACCGCAACTCCACACTAATGGCAAAGCTTTGTTTACATACTAGTGCGGCACACAAACGATTCTAGGATAATCAAGATTGCGAATGTGAATTTGAGATTTCTGCAAACTTTTAGTTCAATCAATCAATCAATTTATTCCTCATCATTCTATGAATAACACTTAGGAGCTACTCTACTTGAGTATACTAGACTTATTCAATATTAAAGAGAGTTTTGTTAAAACAGGCTTTTCTTATCTCTGATTTGTCCTTAAGAGGGTAATAATGATAAGAAGCTAATTTATATAGCGCCTAACTCCCTTTAGCCCAAAGGCGCTGTTTACAGATATCTATGTATAAAACTAAAAATACTACGTTTTACAAAAAATAAAAGCTTTGAGTTTTTTCTTAAAAAGTTCTAAACTGTTCGTGGTTCTTAAATCGAGGGGAAGTTCGTTCCACAGCTTTGGTGCAGTAACGTAGAATGCTCTTTCTCCATACCTTGGCGTTGGAGCGAGGGATGACCAATAATTGCTTAGAGCTGGAACGCAATGTTCGAGTAGGTTTGTATTCCACCAGGAGGTCGGACAAATACGACGGAGCCAGACCGTTAAGGCACTTGAAGGTGATCAACAAAATCTTGAAAACGATACGCTTTTCAACTGGCAGCCAGTGAAGGTCCCGTAAGACTGGTGTGATATGATCATACTTTTTAGAGCCATTTATTAAACGTGCCGCTGCGTTCTGCACACTTTGAAGACGCGTGAGCGTATAATATGTGCAAACCAGTTTAGTTGTTGTTTCTGTACAAAATAGAGTAATAGAGTTGCACCACTGTATTTGTATATCTGATCATTTGTGAGAATATGCGCCATATCAAATGATTGTTCTTCATCATCTTGCTGTCGTCGCAAGACAGTTTTAATATCTTGCTGCAGTTTTTTTTGCTCGTGCAAAACAACAAACACTTGCTATGCCCGCGAGAGAAAATCTGTTTATCGGTAGCGTAGCGTCAACGATCTCATCAAATACTCATCATTAGAACTGCCGCCATAATAGTTGCAAAGAGGGGCGTCAGATAAGAGCGCCATTCAAGTTACCCGCAATTAGTATTGACAACAAGCCGCCACAATATGTTCAAACCAAAAGCCGCGCGCGTTCGGTTTTCCCGCCAATTTTGAATTAACGTGTTTGCCGCGCGCGTTTGTTGTTCTCTGTTTTCCCGCCATTGTAATAAATATTGATGATTACCTAAGCTTATTTAAATTGCTTAAAGACAATAGCAAACGGCAATTGGTTTCTTTTGTCATGTTGCGCTCACATTATTGCGGCTTCTTAACACACCCATTGTTTGGTAACTCCTTTGTTTCAAATTACTATAAAATCCTTGGAGAGCAACTCACTGATCATTCTATCGTTAGCATAGCTCGAAGTCACTAACTCAAACTGAAGAAAGAAATTTTCCATAATGAACAACTCGGCTGTAGTTTCGAAGAGGTCCTCTTTCATGATAGAAGATATTCTCCGTTCTACGCATGATCCACAGGATGAAACGCTGACCCGTGAATGTCCCTCGACTCTGAATGCAAAAGAAAATTCTTCACGCGAAGCCAGTAAGTATGAGATCCTTAACATGGAATTGAATTTCTCTACCAATTCATAACCAAGAACTTAAAGTATGGTCCAAACTATTTGTACTTATACCTTTTTTCTTTTACTTTTCAACAGTTTGTGCTCCAGAATTTGAAGTTCCTTCCAAGGCAAAAGCTACCAGAGTCTATCCCTCAACTCAACAGAAGAGCATTCTCTTAGATGCTTTCTCCGTTCAACCTAACCCCAGCAAAGACCAGATGACCCAGCTCGCAGACTACATTGGTTTCAAGTTCGAGAAAGTCAGACGATGGTTCGAAAACCGAAGAAAAACAGAAAAGCGACGACACGTCAAGAAGCTGCTTGAACTTGATGACCTGGCCAGCAGTCTTTCGTCACCAAGGCAGCCTGTCAGTCAAGATCATCCTCTTCGAAGCAGTTACTATGGTAACCAAGCGTCACCAAGACAACCTGTCAGTCAAGATCATCCTCTTCGAAGCAGTTACTATGGTAACCAAGCGTGTTCTCCAGTTTCAGTTCCCTATCCTAGTGCAACGACGTACAGAAATTATGGTCTGGTACAAAGAAGTTATATTCGCCCTATGCCTCTATATCGACGCACGGTACAAACAAGCCGAGTTGAGACTGAGTCCAAACAAATGGAACCTGCTTACAAACTGACGCCTGCTCTTCAGCACATGTCGCTGACCCAGATGAATACATTGCCTTCGAGTTCTCTTCGACCACTTTATAATTGTAAAATTCCAGTTGTATATCGATTCCAAGTTTGATAAATAAATGATAATATTTATAGATTATAGTATTAGTTTTTAAGAGATTGTTATAAAAAGTGTTATAAATAAAATATTTTTGAAGCTAAAAATGGTGTGTTGTGGTTGTACTAGTTTTCATTGACTGAAAGAAATTACAAAATAAAAATAAGATTTTAACAAAGCAACAAAAAAAAAAGATAGCAAAACTTAACAACCCAAAAGACAAAGAAACAAAACAAAACAAAAAGAAGAAAAAAAGAAAAAGAAAAAGAACGAAGAAATAAAAAAAAACGACCTCATCAAATACTCATCATTAGAACTGCCGCCATAATAGTGCCAAAGCTATTAAGAGCGCCGTCAGATAAGAGCGCCATTCAAGTTACCCGCAATTAGTATTAACAACAAGCCGCCACAATATGTTCAAACCAAAAGTCGCGCGCGTTAGGTTTTCCCGCCAATTTTGAATTAACGCGTTTGCCGCGCGCGTTTGTTGTTCTCTGTTTTCCCGCCATTGTAATAAATATTGTTGATTACCCAAGCTTATTCAAATTGCTTAAAGACAATAGCAAACGGCAATTGGTTTCTTTTGTCATGTTGCGCCCATATTATTGCGGCTTCTTAACACATCTATTGTTTGGTAACTCCTTTGTTTCAAATTACTATAAAATCCTTGGAGAGCAATTCACTGATCATTCTATCGTTAGCCCAGCTCGACGTCACTAACTCAAACTGAAGAAAGAAATTTTCCATAATGAACATGTCGGCTGTAGTTTCGAAGAAGTCCTCTTTCATGATAGAAGATATTCTCCGTTCTACGCATGATCCACAGGATGAAACGCTGACCCGTGAATGTCCCTCGACTCCGATTGCAAAAGAAAATTCTTCACGCGAAGCCAGTAAGTATGAAATTCTTAACATGGAATTGAATTGCTCTACCAATTCATAACCAAGAACTTAAAGTATGGTCCAAACTATTTATACTTATACCTTTTTTTCTTTTACTTTTCAACAGTGTGTGCTCCAGAATTTGAAGTTCCTCACAAGGCAAAAGCTACCAGAATCTATCCCTCAACTCAACAGAAGAGCATCCTCTTAGATGCTTTCTCCGTTCAACCTAACCCCAGCAAAGACCAGATGACCCATCTCGCAGACTATATTGGTTTCAAGTTCGAGAAAGTCAGACGATGGTTCGAAAACCGAAGAAAAACAGAGAAGCGACGACACGTCATGAAGCTGCGTGAACTTGATGACCTGGCCAGCAGTCTTTCGTCACCAAAGCAACTTGTCAGTCAAGATCATCCTCTTCGAAGCAGTTACTATGGTAACCAAGCGTGTTCTCCAGTTTCAGTTCCCTATCCTAGTGCCACGACGTACAGAAATTATGGTCTGGTACAAAGAAATTATATTCGCCCTATGCCTCTGTATCGACGCGCGGTACAAACAAGCCGAGTGGAGACTAAGTCCAAACAAATGGAACCTGCTTACAAATTGACGCCTGCTCTTCAGCACATGCCGCTGACCCAGATGAATGCATTGCCTTCGAGTTCACTTCGACCACTTTATAATTGTAAAATTCCAGTTGTATATCGATTCCAAGTTTGATAAATAAATGATAATAATTATAGTATTAGTTTTAAGAGATTGTTATAAAAAGTGTTGTAAATAAAATATTTTTGAAACTAAAAATGGTGTGTTGTGGTAGTACTAGTTTTCATTGACTGAAAGAAATTACAAAATAAAAATAAGATTTTAACAAAGAAAAAAAAAAAGATAGCAAAAATTAACGACCCAAAAGACAAAGAAACAAAACAAAAAGAAAAGAAAAAAAGAAAAAGAAAAAGAACGAAGAAATAAAAAAAAAACGACCTCATCAAATACTCATCATTAGAACTGCCGCCATAATAGTGCCAAAGAGCACCGTCAGATAAGAGCGCCATTCAAGTTACCCGCAATTAGTATTGACAACAAGCCGCCACAATATGTTCAAACCAAAAGCCGCGCCCGTTCGGTTTTCCCGCCAATTTTGAATTAACGTGTTTGCCGCGCGCGTTTGTTGTTCTCTGTTTTCCCGCCATTGTAATAAATGTTGTTGATTACCCAAGCTTATTTAAATTGCTTAAAGACAATAGCAAACGGCAATTGGTTTCTTTTGTCAAGTTGCGCCCATATTATTGCGGCTTCTTAACACATCTATTGTTTGGTAACCCCTTTGTTTCAAACTACTATAAAATCCTTGGAAAGCAAGTCACTGATCATTCTATCGTTAGCCTAGCTCGAAGTCACTAACTCAAACTGAAGAAAGAAATTTTCCATAATGAACGACTCCGCTGTAGTTTCGAAGAGGTCTTCTTTCATGATAGAAGATATTCTCCGTTCTACGCATGATCCACAGGATGAAACGCTGACCCGTGAATGTCCCTCGACTCTGATTGCAAAAGAAAATTCTTCACGCGAAGCCAGTAAGTATAAAAATCCTTAACATGGAATTGAATTTCTCTACCAATTCATAAACAAGAACTTAAAGTATGGTCCAAACTATTTATACTTATACCTTTTTTCTTTTAATTTTCAACAGTTTGTGCTCCAGAATTCGAAGTTCCTTACAAGGCAAAAGCTACCAGAATCTATCCCTCAACTCAACAGAAGAGCATTCTCTTGAATGTTTTCTCCGTTCAACCTAACCCCAGCAAAGACCAGATGACCCAGCTCGCAGACTACATTGGTTTCAAGTTCGAGAAAGTCAGACGATGGTTCGAAAACCGAAGAAAAACAGAGAAGCGACGACACGTCAAGAAGCTGCTTGAACTTGATGACCTGGCCAGGAGTCTTTCGTCACAGAGGCAACCTGTCAGTCAAAATCATCCTCTTCGAAGCAGTTACTATAGTAACCAAGCGTGTTCTCCAGTTTCAGTTCCCTATCCTAGTGCCACGACGTACAGAAATTATGGTCTGGTACAAAGAAGTTATATTCGCCCTATGCCTCTATATCGACGCACGGTACAAACAAGCCGAGTGGAGACTGAGTCCAAACAAATGGAACCTGCTTACAAACTGACGCCTGCTCTTCAGCACATGCCGCTGACCCAGATGAATGCATTGCCTTCGAGTTCACTTCGACCACTTTATAATTGTAAAATTCCAGTTGTATATCGATTCCAAGTTTGATAAATAAATGATAATAATTATAGCATTAGTTTTTAAGTTATAAAAAGTGTTGTAAATAAAATATTTTTGAAGCTAAAAATGGTGTGTTGTGGTTGTACTAGCTTTCATTGACTGAAATAAATTACAAAATCAATATAAAATTTTAACAACCCAAAAGACAAACAAACAAACAAACAAACAAAAACAAAAAATGAACGAAGAAACAAAAAAAAAAACAAAAAAAAAACGAACAAATAAGAAGTGAAGCAGCCAACCTAAGGTGTGGTAATGCGAGCAACAAAATGGTGTTACCAGTTGAGGATCTTTAAAAAAATACGTTCTTCTTCTTCTTATAAGTTTATTCGTATTTCTTAGTATAAGAGGACTGAGTTGAAAAAGAAGTGCTTTACACGTTATATCCTCTGTGAAAAAAGATTCTTTTTTTTTTCCAACTTGTCGCCTAACATTGTTGCGTTCCAAGTTGGAGAGCGAATGTTGTTGCTCGTATTACCACACCGCGTTCGAGCAGGGTAGCTGTAAAGAGCTTCTACTTCTGACAAAGTCGCGCCACAAATTTTTGCTAGTTGCTCGGGGTGGTAAAATACGAGCAACATTGAACAATCTTGCGAAACAAGATACACCACTGATTTTGTTGTTCTAATAAACAACAAATTCTTGCTAAGTAATTATTGCCAATTTCTTTTATCTTTTCCGTTGAGACTACTGACCCAGATGACTCTTGCCGGGCTTTTATCTATACGTTTTATCAGTTTGAACCATATCAACTATTCTACTAACACTGGTATATGTATTCTGGTAAATATTCTACCTGAGGATGATTTTTCAAAACTCAACTCTTGTGAAGCTTAAGCTCTTGAATAAAAGATATTTATCAGTAGCAATTGCAATCAACTGACGTCTTTCGTCTTAAAAAACCCAGTATTTGAAAAATATCTTACGTCAGTGCTATGCCGAAAATATTTTTTTGCCTTGATTGCAGGTAAGTGTTTTTCTTTTTCTATCTTTGCCGAACGATAAAGTGTCTTCAATTTGTTTCTTTATCCGGTAAGCTCGAATATAAACATTGTTTCGAAGGCTGAACTCTTTTCTTTAAACTAGTTGTTTCATTCAATGAAGCAAGATAACTTAAACAAGTCTATTAATTCTAATTTATCATCCATTTTCGAGCAGATTATATTTCACAACCTGTCAGTCGCAAAATTTAACTACTTCAATCAACTGTAGCCAGTTGTCTAGGCAAAAAAATTGAATTTTTGCCTAAAAGCTTTTAAAAACTCAAAACAGAGTTGACTTCTGTGCAAATATTGACATTAAAAAGCATGAATAACATACAAAAAGATCTCTTTAATAGGGAAAAAAACTAGATAGGGGAATTTCTCCAGCGGTTGAATGTTGTCTTAACACTATATTGGCTTGAGATGATAACTATAGCGGTAAGCTAGTGTGGGCTGCGTCGGTGTTTCTAATGAAACAGTTGTGATAAAAAGTTAGATTTTACACCGTAAAAAATAAGAATCATCTCTCTTTTACTCCGACGAAGGACTAGCGTCCGAAACGTGATATCTCTTATTTTTTTACGGTGTAAAATTTAACTTTTTAGCACAACTATATTGGCTTTCGGAAAACGAACAATCCAAACGATACTCCTTCATTCTTTCAGCTATTTTTTATTATTATTATCTTTCTTAATTGTTGAGCTTGGTAATTAAAGATCTGGCACGCTCTGAAACACAATTTTTAATAAAAAAACGAAGTATACAAACTTCTCGTAGTGTTTAATTAAGACTTTTGCAAGACGTGTCCATCAGTAATAAGACTTGTGCAAACAAGGCCCAAATAATATAATAGTGAGCTCTCTGTTGTTAGAGGGATAAGCAGTTCTCTTATACACCTGGTCGTTTATTTACCTTTGGATTCCGAGTTTTTACAAGCTTGAAACTGAGAATTCTCTCTCTGGAAAGCAAAACTTTGGCAAGACTTCGAGAACCGTGTTCGACACTTTCAAAATATATCTTCCCAATTTTAACAGTGAGTATTGAAACAACTCATTCTCAACAAATTTCCTATTTTTTTTTTTGTAAGTAAACAGGTTTTAACTATTACACCATAACTTGCTCTAAGTTTCTCTTCAATGATTAATATCACCTACAATTCTACAAGCATTTGGAAATATTTCTCTCTCAAGTTTATTGAATTGAAACCCGTCATAATATAAAAATTTCCACGTCAACTTTTGACAACAAACTCGTCGAAATAAATTTGAACTTTTCTATTTTACCTTTCACATGTTTTCTGCGGATTAGGCGCAAGTGAATTATTGAATTGGGCTTGGCAAAACACCGAAAGAAGTAAGTTTAAACCTAAGTTTACCAAAAAGAAACTAATTCTAAACTGATTCGCACTAAAGTTTTTTTTTTCTTTCAATATGCTTTGATAATATTTTTCGTATTTACGTAAGAAAATGTTTTAACTTCGAGCAAAATAAGGTCTTTAGTGATACAAAAATGAATGAAGAAGCAAGCCCAGTAGCTAAAAATACTGAAGAAACTTAGCGTATCAACCTGACTATTATTTAAAAAACGAATCGAAATTTCAACAGTTCTGCGAAAGTTGCAATTTTAAAGCTCGAATGAATAATTAGCTAAGATAACTAGCTGGCGTCCAGAACTAGAATCAGGACAGTAGGCAGTCTTTTTCGTCGTGGAGTTTATATTCTTGGAAACCTACCATTTTTATATAGAACTCGAGTTCGAAGATTTGAATACCCCCTAAACAAATAAGCTTTATACTAGTGTTTTCGTTTAAAAACTTCAGTTATATTTGAATTTAAAAAAAAATAATATTCTTTACTATAAATACTATTGTTCTAGCTTCCGAAACAAAGATGCTTAGAGGTGTTTGGAAAGGATATTGTTTTAGTGATGTTGATTCTGGTTTTGAAAGGAAGAGGAAAAGAAAGAAAGAAAGAAAGAAATAATATCAAAAATGAATATTTGACCTGTATATTACCGAGCCGGAATAAAGTTTCAATGCAGAGTCTATTCAATTTTAATGAATTAAGACAACACTTCAACTAAGCATGCTTTTTTTTCTTTCTTTATACTTCCTAGACCCTATATGATTGCTTAGATGGTGTTAATTTGAACATAGTCTCTAACTGTACTTCCGTTACCATAGCAGCGAAGCCAAGGTCTCATAATGTGACGCAGTGATCATTAAAGACGATATGACAGTAAAATCCATATATCCATTATGAAAAACAAGCAGAAAAGTTTTAGTTAAAATGCAATTTTGACTGTCATGATCAATGATTAATTATTCAAGACACATTTCAAGTCTATTTGCAAGTCAAGTTTAGAATAAATTTTGAAGTCGAATTTGTAAATAAACTTTAAGAAAGTACGAAGTTCTGTGGTAATTTGTAGCCAGGCTATGAGCATGCGCAGAATTAAGTCACGCGCAGGCGCAGTGCTGCAAGCTTGAGACCACACGGACACCTGGGAACGTTTTTCCCAGGTGTCGACCACACGAGCATGACACGCGTGAAAAACGTCTGCGCATGCTCTAAGTCCGTATGCAAATTAGTCAAAAGCATCTTTCGTGCTATTGTAGAAATATTCGAATTTGACTTTAACACTTGCCTGAAGAATAGTCTTTACAAAATGCCAAAACTTAAAGTCAGTTCTTGAAACTTAAGTCTTATTCTTCCATATTGTCTTTATCAATGCAGTATCTTGGTCCCTCGAAAGTATACTCGGAGAAAACAAGCGTTTATTTTAATTTCTCACCAAAACTCTTGTAAATTCTTGGAAAGCGTGCTGAAAGGCAAGCATGCGCAAACGTTTTTCTCTAGTGTTCACGAGCATGCGATAACCTATTTGCCAGGTTTCCGGCTTCCTTAGCTAGTTTTCCTTCCTTTTTCCGTAAAACCAAACACATTCGTTCTTTGAGTTAGCCATACTCCGACTTAAATTTAAAGGTTTTTGTGAACAGTGGATTTTAGTAACGCCCTTTATATTCCTTATTCCTTACAGACTAATTACCTATCTCCACTAACGGACAACTTAATACCACCTATATCGTCTAACGGCAGCAAGTATAGGTCGAAGTGCAGTCTTCATTAATATCTTCATCGTTCTTGGCAGCTTTCACATGTCACATTAAAAATTATTCATCCTAATTCGTCCGGAAATGACAAAAAGCTTAAAATACATGTCAGTTCTTTGCGTAGGCACATTTATAATACTTCGAAAATTTCAACCCTAGGTTTGATGACAGAGTAATTTGAAGCAGGTACTGTAGATATAATGAATTTTTGACAAAGCAGGTGAAAACTAGTCGCTGAAAGCTCAATTGTGTAATGTTCGCTATCTTTGAGGTTTAGGAGGAGAAGCTAACGGAATTGGGGCTAGTTTGTTTTTAAGGTAAAGATATTATCCTTAATTTTGAGTATTTTAACTCATTACTTTGAATTTGATCGAAAACACAATAGAGAGTTTAAGAATCCCGTTTACGGCAAACGTGTATGAAATGTCAGTTGACCAGTGAAAAGTTCTTTAAAATTAGTAAAAAGGAATCGCAAAAATCTCCAAGTCGTAGATAAACAAAACGATATTTCTTTCTGTTAAGAAAGTTTGCAAAACGTAAAGTGAAATACAGGAAAACGAAGAAAACTTGGGCACGTTTGCCGTTTGCGGGAGAAAAAAACGCGAATCTTAAGCTCTCTAATGTGTCGTCAATCACCGCTGTGGTCATGATGGTTTGAGTCCTGGATTCACCATTATATGTAAGTATAGTTTCTAGTTGGTTCTCTCCTATACTTTGAGGGTTTTCCGGGTTCTCCGGTTTTCCTCCCTCAACAAAAATATGAGCTTCTACATTTAATTTGATCATCAAAAAAAAGTCACAGGTTTGTTCGCCACTGGCTACAAGTTGGTGTTACCCTCGAAAAACAAGCATGGTGCACCAACTTGTTTTTGCTAATCTTTGTTTTTCTTCTTCATGATATTCAGCGAATTTTCGAGGCTTTTCGTTTGCATAGGATATTAGCAAAAGCCTCAGTGCAAAAACTCGACGAAAAAATCTTGAATGTATTTTTTCTTTTCCCTTTTCACTTCATGAGTCTGGACTTTGATATGAAATTTATCAAAAAAACAAACGCAAGAAATTTCTACGTTTCAACATCGTCCGATGTCATTATCACTTTTACTTCATAACCATAACTGTTGCTTTTTTGACCATCCGATTAGAGTATAGCTGCAGAATTATTTTCCAAAGCTTTTCGATAATTTTCTCCTGTTTTTCTCATTCAAATAAAACGAAAATACTGATCCCGGAAATCTAATTCTCTCCTGTTTTTCGCGTTCAGCTTTTTTTCCGGGTTCACCCGGAAGTCCTCCCACCTTATATTAAAATCAATTTCCTCTAAATTCCAATTTTGTCGTGAAACGAGGGCCACAGGTTTGTTATATAGCCACTGGCTATTAAAAGGTATTACTAATTCAGTCAAAACGGCTCAAGCGTACCTCCCTAGAATCCATTAATGAATTGATTATTCGAATATTGAGTTCATTATTCACTCTGACTCCAAACTTGAAAATAAATTATCTACTTGAGTTTGGATTGGATTCTTCAACAATTGTCACACCAAGGTAGAAAAACTCCCCAGAAAGGCCATCCCTTAGAATTTTAGTTGTGAAATAATTATGAAGGTTGGAGTCTTCGATTTATTAATGAAAACTCAGAGTGAATAATCAACTCAATATTCGAATAATGAAATCATTAATGGAGCCTGGGGGGGTACGCTTGAGCCGTTTGACTGTAAATGTATTCGCATACTTTTATGCACGGGCTTTATGCTGCCAAACGAGCTTTTCAGTACACGCCTTTCTTTGGTAAAAACCAACCAGCTTTGCATCTTCGCATGGAAGTATAGATCATTTTCGAGATGCACGAGCGCATTCAAAAATATCTATTGAAACTCTTAAAACTTCCAAGGGCTGTAGTCAAATTCTAAAGAATAAATTACAGCCGGGCTATCGAGGTTGAGGTTGAGCGACGAGAACCGTGAAATGGTCTATTCATGTTCGAAGTTTTGGACTCTATCGAAAATTCTATCGTTTTTGATATTTTTTGGGAGACTTTTTATGAAATTTTCCATTTTATATTTCTCAAATTAAGGATACAGGAAGAAGATCTTCTTCCATCTGTTTCTCTTCAATGATGCTTCAAGCTAAGCCTTTCGGCGTAAATATGACAGACATGGATTATGAAAAAAGAACTTGCTAGCTTTGCCTATCTTTCAATCTCTCGTCTTATTCTATGTTTAATTATGATGAAAAATTTACCTTCTCAAATGTCATGAAAAAAACTTCAAATTTTATCTAAAACCAAGAGAGCATGAATAAGAGAGGAAAACTTCTTAATACCGCGCGCGCCATGTGAATTCCGGGTTGGTCTATTTTTAGCATCCAAAGTCGTTTGGTTTTTAATTTTTGATGGCGTGGACGCGCGCGCGCTCAAAAACAACATAGTTTTCGTGGATTTTTTTCTCCACTTTTTTCGACAAAATCTATTAGACAAAGCAAAAAGATCAGGATTGGCTATGTTCTGTTCTTCGATAAAACGCGACTGGGGCTGTTGAATACTCAAAAAAAAAAAAAAAAAAATTATTGTTTTCCCCAAAAAATCTTTACATGCTTTCGCTACTTCCAGGTTTGGATGAAGCAGAAAATTGTTTGTACGCGGATTCTAAAAATAGCCCAACCGGGAATTCACATGGCGCGCGGTATTAAGAATACAAAATCCTTACAAAATAGAAGATGAAAGGAAAGGTCTTAGCTGTTTCTTTTTGTAATAATATATAGCCTTTAACGCTTCGCTTTTAATTAGTCTATTCTTTTGTCGTTTTATTATTTCTTATTGTTTTTTTCTCGTAACCTTGCTCTCATTGGTTATCTATTTTCTATCTTTATCATATATACACTACCTTCCACTCTTATTCTCTCTTTTACTCCGACGAAGGACTAGCGTCCGAAACGTCAGTAAGTGATCTCTCTTATTTTTTACGGTGTAAAATTTAACTTTTTATCCATACTATAGCCTTTAATGCTAACAGGGAATCGAGTTGACGTTAGATCTCATGTGTTGATAGCGAAGAAAACTCATTTGCGATTGAGCCGAGTTACGCCGTTCAGACTTACGATGCGAAAATTTCTGAGATAAGTGGTAAACCTTCATGAATATAATTTTTATCAGAATAAGTCAGTCAAAAGCATTTCAAAAAATCTCTTTTGAATGTTTTGCTTTTCTTTTATGGCAAGTTTTCTCTATTGTCCAATCAGATTCAAGGCGCGAAATCTTATCTAATCCGATTTACGCATAGAAAGAAATGAACCAGGATTTTTGCCAATCAGGAAAAACAAGTTTTCTTCATCGTCCAATAGGATAATAGGCGCGAAATCTTATCCAATCCAATTCACGCATATAAAGAAATGAACCGGATTGTTGTTAATAATGAAAAACAAGTTTTCATTATTGTCCAATCAGATTAAAGGCGCGAAATCTTATCCAATCACATAGAAAGAAATGAACCAAGATTCTTGTCAATCAGGAAAAAACAAGTTTTCACCATTGTTCAATCAGATTCGAGGCGTGAAATCTTATCCAATAAGAGAGATCAACCAGTTAGATTCATGCTTCATCAGGAAGAGCACTACAGCTGTTTTGGTGCTGCTTTTAGTGGCCCTAAATTTCCTGTTTACAAACCTAATGATTCTGTAATTACGGGTCGCTTAAAAAGCAATTTTATCTTGTCATATCGTTGCTCCGTCCTGCATAACACAGATCAATATTTGTGATACGCCTTTGGTCTCATAATCAAGATGTGCCCTTGTCGGGCTCCTGCCCTTGTATACGAGCTTTGCCAAAATGTCAGACAAAGAAGATTGGATATAGAGTTTATCCCTTAAGAATGTCTTTATTTTTTTGAATCTTACTTCGACCTTTGTGAACCAATGCACATTTCGTGTTGTTTGCCTCGATACGGAAAAGAGAAAAGTTTTGGAAACAAAAGGGAAATAGTGTTGAAATAAGAATAAATAGATAATGTAGAGGAAGGAGGAATAGGTGAAATAGAAAATAGCGCGTAATCTTGAAAGAGGAACTCGAACAAAGCCGTGGTAAAACGACTCTAAAAAAAAGAAGAAGAAGAAGGAGAAAAGAAAGAAAGAAAGAAAGAAAGAAAGAAAGAAAGAAAGAAAGAAAGAAAGAAAGAAAGAAAGAAAGAAAGAAAGAAAGAAAGAAAGAAAGAAAGAAAGAAAGAAAGAAAGAAAGAAAGAAAGGAAGGAAGGAAGGAAGGAAGAAAGAAAGAAAGAAAGAAAGAAAGAAAGAAAGAAAGAAAGAAAGAAAGAAAGAAAGAAAGAAAGAAAGAAAGAAAGAAAGAAAGAAAAAAGAAAATTATAGATTTAAAGATTTGAAGATAGAATTTATTAAGGAAGTGGAAAAATGGAAAAACAAAAGCAACAGAAGCAATCATCCAAACACCAACATCTTTTATGCATCCATAGTATTCCTGACACTTTTAGATAACTCGCATAATGGCTTTCATCTCTGATTGAAAGCCATTCATTAACCAGTCTTAAAGCTTAAAGAGATAATTATTTATAAGATTAGGAGTCACTCTCTTTCTTTCTAACAGATAGCACAATAACTTCCGTTAACAATTTATTCTCAGCCACAAAGGTTCTATCAACTATATATTCTATATTATATGTCTAAAATGTGACACTACCTTTCAGTTGTAAGCCAATCAGTGCTATTTTAGGCGGGAACGCGACCTAAAACGACCACTAACTAAGGGTCGGAGATCGATTCCACGATTAACGGTTTTCTTATGGTATTAGGTTCAGTTTCCTAGCCCAAGGGCAAACGTATGGTCATTTCTTAGTCAAAATGCCTGTGTAATCACTACGATATTTTCGCTGGCCGTTTGCGGAGTCGGGTATAGAAAGCCATGAACTTTACTGTGAAAAAACAACAAACAAACCCAAGTAAACAAAAGAAAAGCCGGAAAACAACCATCTATCGTAGCTCTGCAAACAGCGTTCAAGAATATGAATTGGAGTTGACTTTTTCACATGATAAAACGTCCAAGTACTTTGCTAACGTTTGAAGAAAATTGGTGAGTAATTTGGGGCCTTTTATTGGCTTTCATGAATCGAATTTAGGCTTTCTAAATTGGTATTATTCTCCTAAATATTTATGTTATCTAAATGCATCGATAATTATCATTTTGCATACGCTAAAAGTTGGAATCTATTGCTTTATAAAGTCAAGACTGGAGCAAATTACATTGTATGGGATTTCATCTTAAACGCTCCAAAAATTTCGAATTGAAGCTGAACATTTTCAAAACGTCCGGGGAAAATCTGTCTCAAAACACTCAATGTGGGTGGTAGTCATCTGCAATCTTTAGTTAGACAGATAGACTTTGCTTTAACTGGGTAATGGCAAAATTATCAGCACTATTATAATCATATTTGTAATTTTAGAAGGAAAACATACTCTATAACCCTTTGACATTTCGACGGAAGGCGGCCGTAGTTTGGACTCAATATGTTTTTCGAATTTACTTAGCGACTTTTAAGTGACAGATATATTCTTTGAAGTTTCCTCCACGTAAGTAGAAACATTCCCTGCTGACAGTCTGCTTTTCTTTTTTTCGCTGGATCGACATTCGCGAGTCAGATTGTTGGCTAAAAAGAGCTTATCTTCAAAGTGAGTTCGACAAACACATTGACCATAGTCGTGCTTAAATTAAAAGTTAAAAGATAAATAACTCGAATTTTAAATCCAAAATGTTTATCGCAGATATTTTACAAAAGAAAACAAAATCCTTGTAAATAGCTAACTTGCTTTTAGTTTTTTTTAGCGAGGTACTAGTACGCATTTAAATTTTGAGGAAGTTTGCAGGTTTTGAAAATAGATAAAAAAACTCGGAAGTCCAAAGCCAAAAACCTTCATTGGAATGTTCTGCAAAAGGAAACAAGATCCTTGTACAGATAGCTTATTCACATTGCTTTTAGTTCTTTCGTTAGTGAGGTCTCGGCGTATTTGAATGTTAAGGAAGTTTGCAATTTTCAATGTGCCGCTCTGTAAACATGGAAGCACTAAACTGAAAGGAATTGTAGGAAGTTTCCTTTTCCTAACAAGTATTTTCCCTTCACCTTTATAAATACCCGCTCCGATGGTTTTACTTTAGGAAAACCTAAAGCTGTCGATACAAGATGCAATTTTTTATTGCGTTGTCAGCGCGAACACATTTTCAGCGTGCATCATGCCCCGGGAAGTTTACCGCAACAAGGTCTCGCGACGCAAAAAATATTTTCTCTGCAACATTTTGAGAATTCCACGCCTAGAAAATGACTAAAACTGAATGTTGCGGCGTCTATCACCCATTTTCACTCACAATGCAATATTCCTATTCAGACTAGCCAAACAGGATTTAATATTCAGTGATTTTGACCCAGAAACTTTCTTCGTAACGTTGCAATAATTTGCTGCAACAAAAATCCGAAATTGCGTTGCTAACGCGAGAAAAAATTGCAGCGTTTATCGGCAGCTTAATTATCTGTTAAGATTTTTTAAACATTTTTATGTATATTGAAGATAAAAAACGCGTGAGAGTGCCGTGTGTGAAGGGATTAGTAGAACACGAGAGGAGGTCGTGAGAACCATGAAACGTGGCTGGCTACCGTGTTCATATCAGAGGACATCACGATAATTAATAAAATTCCTCAAAATATTTCTTATATGTGGTACATGACGCGCGCGTGTGCTTGTACATTAAAGAAGCGAGAGAAACGCTCGAGTACGCCTCTTGATCCTAAGCTTGCTTCTCTACGCGCTCTACAGCAGTTCCAGCGTGTTTATCTCACCATATCCTGTCAAAAATAAATCAAACCCTTCAGGGTTTCCACTCATCTGGAAAAATAGAACTCCCTGACTTTTCCTTGACCAAAAAAACATTTTTCACTGACCACACAGTGCACTTATTTTACGAAAAATAGAAGTTTGGCCACAGGGAGCCCAGCATAGAATTCCGAATTGAAAAAGATTTTTTTAAAGGCTTACAGAAATTCACGGATTTTTCAATGACTTTTGAGTAAATTGCAAAAATTCACTGACCAAAATCAAAATTCCCTGACAATTCCCTGACCTTGGAAAAAATGTCAGATTTCACTGACAATTCTCTGACCGTGGGAACCCTGTCCTCTTAGAAACACAATTTTAGGGCCGGAGAGAAGAGGGGATAGGGATACACTCAATTGCATAACGTCCTGGTGTCCTGTACTGTGATATTTTATCACAGTAAGCCGACAGCCGTCCTATATATCCTGTCAATGAGGAAAGAAGTTAGGCGTAGACATCTCTTTGATTTGTCTTCCGATATGAACTGATGGTGGCCAGCCAGTAGACCTTTTTCGAATATGGCGTCTATGACGTCAAACGAGGAAAATGAGAATGTCCCAGATGTCGAAGCCCAATGATTTCCACTAGCAGCATCCAGGACTAGATTACCCCGGATTTCAAAACACAATCATTATCACTCATAACATCCGGGACATTCTCGGACTCCTCGTTTGACGTCATAGACGTCGTAGAGGGTCTATCAAATCAGCGCGCGCATTGTATTTCCAATATCTTGCAGCTATTATACGGACACAATTTTGACCGGAGAGGTTAATTGGTTGCGGCGGTGTGGAAGATTAGCCATGCTTGTACTGGTACTGTACATAGCCAGTAGTTAGTGTTTAAGTATGACAACCCTCTACTCTTACTACCAGTGCATTTATCATTCTAAGCTCACAATCTCTCAACGGCTCAAATGTTTGATTTTTGCGGAGGGGAAACCCGAGAAAAACCCTCGTGGTAGAGAGAGAAACACATCAAAAAAACTCTTCAATCTTATATATTCACATGTTGTGTATGTAGAAATTAAACCCGAGACCCGCTACGCCACCTTTGTCGAATCTCGTTGCTAGGATACGTTACCGGCACGGCACGGCGCAAACTGGCTAAACTGGTTTGTTGCACTCACATTTTCATGCGTTATTTCACGTCAGTGAACAAAGTGAGAAGAGATCGTTACGACTGCAGTACAAGTTGATATTTTGCAGTTGAAAGCTCTTGACGTGGACAGAGCATTAATAAGAGATCTGATAACATCAGAACGGATTTCTCACTTTTGTAGTGCTTCAAGGTCCAGTACTTTAATCTCGCCCTTTATCGTACTATTTTCTTAGCGCTATTTTTGTGGAAATCATTCTGGCCGTATTTTCAAACGTATATTGCAAAACAATCCACGAGGTGGCTTTACGCATTCACTAGTCTATTTACAACGGCACAACATTCAACTCACATGTTAATTTTTACGGAGGGAACTGAGAACTGAAACCGGAGACTGAAAGCCATCATGGCAAGGGTGGGAAAAACTCATCAAACATTAGGATAGCATGGGTGGTTTACGCCTTACGCTATGGTTAGCCATGCCCAACTATGAAGGTTTTTCTTGATATGCCGTTAGCAAGGTATAAAAATAATCGTAGATACAGACCAAAAATATTTGCGCACTAACCTATTCTAAATTAAGATATTGGCGCACAAGACAACCGACAGATCAAATTTAATATAATCATTCAATCTTTAGATTACATGTGATGAATGCCATGAAAAATCTACCTTCGAGCGACTTCCGCGGTTTATTCTTGTCGCTCTTGTTTGCTAGATGTCTGATCTAAGACATATTTGCCGGTAAGGTGACGCGCACTGGTCAATAATTAGTGAATCAATAACCGCGTATATTTAGACAATAACGTTTCAATATCCCAGAACCTAGCCTCTAAGAGAAGCACAGGTTGTTTGAGAAAGCATTCCTTATTTTGGATCTTCAGTGAACTGAGACAAGAAATTTTGCTGTTAATTTATCACTTCTCTGCGAAAAAAATTTATTAAGCTTTGCTTTGGCTGTTGTATCACAGTGTGGACACTTACAACAGAGCTGAGCTGCAATTACTGTGAAACCCAGAAGTTGAACCCTCAGGTAAGCGTATATGCGAAAATCAGTTCTAACTGAGAAGAACCTAGTAGAAAATTCATTTTACGAATGAGTATAAAGCAGAGAAATAAAAAAAAAAACGATAGAGAGTGAAACCATAGGATCAAGGAGAAGTAAAATAAGTGGACAGCGAAGAAAATATTACAAATATTGTAGGTTACGTAAAAGAACATCAAAACAAGTGAGCATGAATGATCAAAACTATAATTTTACCAACTATATGCCTGTCGAATTTAGTTCAGAGAATAGCGATAGTTCGACGCATATCGCAGTAAAGATTGAATAGCAGTATTCATGCTTTTGAAAGAAGATTAGATAGTAGGTGGCAATCAAAGACGGTGTATACATCATATCAGTAGTTCACTCGCCTCTCACCTCTGGGGTCTCGGGTTCGATTCCTGGACTCGGCATCACATGTGAGTAGAGTTTGTTAGGTCTCTCCCTTGATTCAAGGGTTTTTCTCCTGGTTCTCAGCTCTTTGTCCCTCCGCAAAACCCAACACGCTAAAAATTTCAATTCGATCTTTGAGTTCAGCCCATTTTGATTACCTAGAATAAAAATTCTTTCAATCTCTTAAAAAAAACAGCACAAATATTCCGATGATTGCACAAAGAATTTCAGCATGCGATAAGGAAGACTGGGACAAAAATAACCGCAGTTTTCTATTTTGTATATAAATATATTTTTTTAAGGAAAAATTTTAGCATTAAGACCATCAAAAGTAATTATCATAGAGAAAAAAATCACAAAGCACTCAAAGTCTCACGCTCTAATGTGGATAATTTTGAGTTAAAATTCTTTTTAAATACTGCTCTTTACATTTTTAGGTATATAAATAATGTTTAAGGTAAATGTTAGTAATAAAGACAGCAAAAATACTTCATAAGATTTTTTATAAAATTAATAAGAACACTTTTTTTAGTATAGATTTTTAAAAAATGTATGTGAATAATTTTTCCCTTTTGCGACGAATTCGAACTGCTAAGACAGATATTAAAATAATAAAAGCGGAAAAAATTCATTAAAGCTAAAAAATAGAGAATACCTAGTCAAATGAGATAAGTTTTTTTTCATTAGCACGCTGTGTCAATAGAGTCCATCACTGTGTTGATATGCGTCAGAGGTAATCATAGTTAATCATCGCGTATTTGATACATCACGCTACAGGTGTAGAATTCGGCAGTCATGTCCAGTAAACACAGAATTTGAAAAGACTGCTCTTTCTTATTTCCACTTTTTATCCTTTTTCATATTTTCTCTTTCCTTCTTTCTTCCTTTCTTCCTTCTTTTCTTTCTTTCTCCTTTTCTTCCTTCTTTTCTTTTTCTTTCTTTCTCCTTTTCTTCCTTCTTTTCTTTTTCTTTCTTTCTCCTTTTCTTCCTTCTTTCTTTTTATTCTTTCCTTCTTCCTTTCCTTCTTTCTTTCTTTCTTTCTTTCCTTCCTTCTTCCTTTCTTTCTTTCCTTTTTTCTTTCTTTCTTTCTTTCCTTCTTTCTTTCTTTTTTCTTTCCTTCTTTCTTTCTTTCCTTCTTTCTTTCTTTTTTTCTTTCCTTTCTTTCTTTCTTTCTTTCTTTCCTTCTTTCTTTCTTTCTTTCTTTCTTTCTTTCTTTCTTTCTTTCTTTCCTTCTTTCCTTCTTTCTTTCTTTCCTTCTTTCTTTCTTTCCTTCTTTCTTTGTTTCTTTCTTTCCTTTCTTTCTTTCTTTCTTTCTTTCCTTCTTTCTTTCTTTCTTTCTTTCTTTCCTTTCTTTCTTTCTTTCTTTCCTTCTTCCTTTCTTTCTTTCTTTCCTTTCTTTCTTTCTTTCTTTCTTTCCTTCTTTCTTTCTTTCTTTTTCTTTCTTTCTCCTTTTCTTCCTTCTTTTCTTTTTCTTTCTTTCTCCTTTTCTTCCTTCTTTCTTTTTATTCTTTCCTTCTTCCTTTCCTTCTTTCTTTCTTTCTTTCTTTCCTTCCTTCTTCCTTTCTTTCTTTCCTTTTTTCTTTCTTTCTTTCTTTCCTTCTTTCTTTCTTTTTTTCTTTCCTTCTTTCTTTCTTTCCTTCTTTCTTTCTTTTTTTCTTTCCTTTCTTTCTTTCTTTCTTTCTTTCTTTCCTTCTTTCTTTCTTTCTTTCTTTCCTTCTTTCCTTCTTTCTTTCTTTCCTTCTTTCTTTGTTTCTTTCTTTCCTTTCTTTCTTTCTTTCTTTCTTTCCTTCTTTCTTTCTTTCTTTCTTTCCTTTCTTTCTTTCTTTCTTTCCTTCTTCCTTTCTTTCTTTCTTTCCTTTCTTTCTTTCTTTCTTTCTTTCTTTCTTTCCTTCTTTCTTTCTTTCTTTCTTTCTTTCTTTCCTTCTTTCCTTCTTTCTTTCTTTCTTTCTTTCCTTCTTTCTTTCTTTCCTTCTTTCTTTGTTTCTTTCCTTCTTCCTTTCCTTCTTTTTTTTTCTTTCTTTTTTTCTTTCCTTCTTTCTTTCCTTCTTTCTTTCCTTCTTTCTTTCCTTCCTTCCTTCTTTCTTTCTTTCCTTCTTTCTTACTTCCTCTTTCTTTCTTTGTCCTTTTTATTAATTTTCTTAGTTTTCATTTAAATTCCACTTCTGAATTCTTACTCCTTTTCTTCGTTTCATTTCATTTCTTTTCTAACTCAAATATCGATTTAGAATCAGGTTTGCAGAGGGAATGGAGCCGGAAAACTTGAGAACCCGAAAGACTACTCCAAGAATATTCGATATTTTTTGCTTTAAAAGCGACAGTCTGAATTCATTAATTATTCCTGTTTTCTCTTGTTCGAAACTATCAGAATCAAATTTATCATTTTCCAAACCCTTAAATAGAACTTATTGATATAACTGGTACACTGCATACAATTATAGTTTTCCTTGTCGAGACATTCAGTTTATTTTTTAAAGAAAAAATTCTTCACTATAGAAAAAATAAAAAAATAAAAAAAATAAAATTGATTTATCTATTTTAAAACTTAAATTTTTTTTTTGGATAAATATGTTTTCTATTTTTCTTCTTCCGAATATTGAAAAGTTTTTTAAAAACACAGGGGGAATATCATTTTCATCACAATTCGAATCCTTTACTCAATATATGTTTGATTTATCCATTTTAAAATCGATTTTCTAAATAAATATGTTTCATATTTCTTTCCTTCTAAATATTGAAGCTAAAGTAAAAAAAGGCAGAAAATATTCGCATTTTTTCATTATTATTTAGATCCTTCACTCAAAATATGTTTGATTTATCCATATTAAAAACGATTTTATGAATAAATATATGTTTCCAATTTTTTTCCTTCTAGATATTGAAGCTACTTTTTCTAAAAGCACAAAGAAAAGGTGCTAGCATTTTTCATTATAGAATTCTTTAATATCAAAGAATACATATTTATTTATATCATGCAATTCAAAAATAATCTTCTGGGTCGATATATTTGTTTTCTATTTTTCTACCTTTCTAGACATTTAGACTAAATTCCTAAGAAAGATAGGCAAAATTACTATTTATGTTTGTCATTATAATTCAAATTTCTCACTATTACGACGTAGTCGGTAAAGGTCGCATCGTTTGACACAGTCCTTGTTCATTAAGTTTTAATAAGATCATCTTAAGTCGAAAATCTATGTTGATAAGAGTGACTTAGATTTCTAGTCAAATCTTCAAGTTTCAATATTTGAGGAAAGGTGTATAGAAAGCTGTCAGATATAGTTTGATGAAAATATAAGATACCAAGAATCGAGCTAAAATGCAAGAGTCAGTCTGGTTCTCTTTTGGTTCATAATAGAACATATCATGTGGAAATGGGACAACATTGAGGCTAACTGAATGGGTCTATTCCTAAATGATTTGAAATAGGACAACATTGAGGCTAACTGAATGGGTCTATTCCCAAATGATTTGAAATAGGACAACATTGAGGCAAACTGAATGGGTCTATTCCCAAATGATTTGAAATGGGACAACATTGAGGCAAACTGAATGTGTCTATTCCCAAATGATTTGAAATGGGACAACATTGAGGCTAACTGAATGGGCCTATTCCCAAATGATTTGAGATGGGACAACATTGAGGCAAACTGAATGGATCTACTCCCAAATGATTTGAAATGGGACAACATTGAGGCTAACTGAATGGGTCTATTCCCAAATGATTTGAAATGGGACAACATTGAGGCAAACTGAATGGATCTATTCCCAAATGATTTGAAATAGGACAACATTGAGTCAAACTGAATGGGTCTATTCCCAAATGATTTGAAATAGGACAACATTGAGGCAAACTGAATGGGCCTATTCCCAAATGATTTGAGATGGGACAACATTGAGGCAAACTGAATGGGCCTATTCCCAAATGATTTGAGATGGGACAACATTGAGGCAAACTGAATGGGTCTATTCCCAAATGATTTGAAATGGGACAACATTGAGGCTAACTAAAAGGGGATTATTCCCAAATGATTTGAAATGGGACAACATTGAGGCTAACTGAATGGGTCTATTCCCAAATGATTTGAAATAGGACAACATTGAGGCTAACTGAATGGGTCTATTCCCAAATGATTTGAAATGGGACAACATTGAGGCAAACTGAATGTGTCTATTCCCAAATGATTTGAAATGGGACTACATTGAGGCTAACTGAGTGGGTCTATTCCCAAATGATTTGAAATAGGACAACATTGAGACAAACTGAATGGGTCTATTCCCAAATGATTTGAAATGGGACTACATTGAGGCAAACTGAATGGGTCTATTCCCAAATGATTTGAAATGGGACAGCACTGAACCAAACTGATGAAAGGGTCTATTTTATTTTGGTCTAAATTCATGCTCTCGGCTTATTCAATTACTCAAGTGATTCTTCTTCTAATTGGATACAAAAATCCGAAATCCAAAGAGTGTAGAACATGTCATGCATCAAATCCGGCTAAAACTCAAAATAATTCTACTATCGCGACCGTAATTAATTTAACTCAGACTGACTCTGTTTACATTTCAGCTTAACATTATTAATGATAGGAAGTAGGTAGTTAGATTTCAGTTTCATGTTAATTTATCGAAAGTCACCAAGGATTTTCTCCTACCTTAAAAGGAAAAAATATATGACTGAGCTGAGATTTGGTTTTTCGCTTTATTGGCTCACTAAAGGAGACCAAATCAAAGTCATGGGAAGTTAACATTCACTATATAAGGACTATGAAAGCTTTCGTAGAAAAGATTAAATATGCTCAGACAGTTTCAACTTCATTATCATTCTGTTTTCAACTTCAACACGTTCAGGAGTAGAAGCAAAAGGTTAGATAAAATATACAAACTTTTGAGAATTCTACGTTTCCTTGTTACGTCTTGATACCTCTACTACCAGAATCCTTTTCGTAGTTCCTTCTGTTGGCCTAATTAACACAATTATCTTGCGACTCCCAAAGGAGTTCAAACATTTGAACAAGAAAAAGAATTCGAAGAGGATTCTGGTGGTAGTGGTATCAAGACGCACCGAAAATACCCTGTAATTATATCTATCGACTGTAACTGTATCTTGCGACTCCCAAAGGAGTTGAAACAATTGAAGAAGAAAAAGAATTCCAATACGAATTTAGTAGCAGTGGCAACAAAAAAATAAAGAAAAAAGAAAAAAGAAAGAAAGAAGAAAAACGGAATATTCGCTTCTAGGTCGAAATGCAACATTCTTAGAAATCGGGAGGTGTTATATTTTACTTTCTTCCATCAAGTAAATCCTCAACTTCGAAGCGCAGGATTAGTTTTGCTCTATGAACCAGGTAATTATTCAATTATTCCAAGAACATCTTGGAAAAAAAAGACGAAAAACGGAATATTCGCTTTTAGGTCGAAATGCAACATTCTTAGAAATCGGGAGGTCTTATATTTTACTTTCTTCCATCAAGTGAATCCTCAACTTCGAAGCGCAGGATTAGTTTTGCTCTATGAACCAGGTAATTATTCTAAGAACACCTTGAATATTGAAAGTAAAATATAGAGTTGTTACTCCATAGTTTGATATTGAGAATATAATATAGGCCGACAAACCAAAGCCTAATGATGGAACATCTTTATTTTCACTCAACCTTTTAAGCAGAATAAAAGAAAGCATATTCTGATATGCGCTCATCTTTAGGAATTGTAAAATATGAAACAAGTTTTTCTTACATTTCGCTTTGATAATGTGGTCATGTTGACCACGAAACGTCAGCAGAATTCCGTTTCTTTAGTTTTCTTATTAAATTGTATAACTAAGGTTATCCTTATTAAGTTTTTTTTTGTAACCGAAAAACCAATTATTAATATATATTTTCTATTTTCACGAGTGAGGTTTCGATGATGGTTACAGTGCAGGGGTTTCAAACCATATAATCATAAAAAAAATTTTTAAGTCATGTTATAATAATATATATATATATATATTTGCCCGTTCCAGATACTATATAATTTTGAAATACCCGATAAAAATAGTATTCTGCATTTTCAACTTAAAAAGAAAGTGTCTCTATATAATATACTAACATGCGATGTTTTTATGGGCTTATAAAGAGGCTTTCTTTCTTTAGGTTTTGGAAGATGTTTTTAGACAAAAATATATGATTTTAGAACGGAAATCCCATATAGCACTTGAAATTGAAAAGCAATACGCTTAAGGTACAAGTGCTTGTTGTGTGTATTCTAGTGTACGTTTTGGACTCTGGTACATTAGATGCGTCTAAACACTATTAAAGTTATACGAATGATATTCAAGAACGCCTTGTTTTACGAGGTAGCACGTAATAGCCAATAACGAAGAAACCTTTGGCCTTCTTTCCGTGATCGAATTGGAATTTGGAAGCTGATTTTTGTGGAGGGAGGAAAACCGGAAAAAATCCTCGAAGCATAGGAGAGAATCAACAAGCAACTCTACTTAGATATGACAATTTTCAATTCTCAATGATCTAATTCCGGTCCTAGTGATGAACCTTGGAGAAATCCCAAGTTTGAGATTCTATTTCCCATTCCCAGTGTCCTAAACCCTGGTCCCAGTGATGAACCTTGGGGCAATCCCATGTTGGTGAATTTATTTCCCATTCCCAGTTACCTAAACCCTGGCGGTCCTACTGAAGAACCTTGGAGAAATCCCATGTTGGTGATTCTACTTTTCACTATCCTCAGTAACCCAAAACCTGGTGGCCCTAGTGAGGAACCTTGGAGAAATCCATGTAGGTGATTCTATTTCCCATTCCCAGTTACCTAAACCCTGGTGGTCCTAGTGATGAACCTTGGAGAAATCCCATGTAGGTGATTCTATTTCCCATTCCCAGTTACCTAAACCCTGGTGGTCCTAGTGATGAACCTTGGAGAAATCCCATGTTGGTGATTCTATTTCTCATTAACAGTGACCTAAATCCCGGCCTCAGTGATGAACACTGGAGAGAAAGTTGTATCAAAACCCATTCTTCTTCTTTTATTTAAAACCATCATATTTAGGGTATTTAGTATATATATTGTGCTGTCAATTTTTCAAACTCCACTCCGAACTAAAGAGATGACGAATATATAAAAAACAATTTTTAGATGCCTTCAAGCAAAGTGATTGGATGGAATATTGAATGTCCGGTATTTTGTTTGGTTACGGATCGGAAGCCATTTGAAAGCCATGGTATTTAGACTCACTTTCTTGTACAAAATATTTTCAATTTCCTAAATCAAAACAAGTAAAAATAAATAAAAGGTGCTACGATATGGATAAGGACATACTTGGGACGCACTATCGAAAACATTTGACACCATACAGCATAAAACAAAGCTAAGTTGCCTTTTTCTGCACAACACCAGCACTTCAGTACTACTCAAAATTTTAAAGGTTAGTTGCAAAGAAGAAAAAACTCTAAAGCCAAGCAACCAAATAAGAAAATTACTGATAAATATAATATCAAAATTTTCACGTTTGTCACGGAACTTTTGTAGTACGGATTATTCAATCAGTGTTCCTCTTTTTGCAGATTTTCTTTCTTTATCTTTTGTTATAATTTACACTAGATGCGAAAGGGGTGGTCCTTAGAGGCCTCACTTCTCAATTTAGCGACCCAGTATTTAATTTGGAATTAAAATTCCAAACTTGGTGTCACATGTGAGCAGAGTTGCTTGTTTGTTTCCTCCTGTTTCCAGCCCCCCCCCCCCCCCCATGTTCTCCAATTTTCTTCTCTCCCCAAAAATCGACTTATACATTCCATTTGGAATCAAGGGATGAAGATTCTAAACCACTCGGTGAAAATCCGATTAAAAATTTTGGGCTTTTGCGATATTCATTCAGAGAGAAAAAAATGCTTCAATATCGAAAATCCGCTGCGAGTTTAGAAGGATTTTTTTAAATCATTAATTCATGTTTGAAGCATAGCTATAAACCGGACGCAATATTCTGTAATGATCAGTACGTGGATCTATAGTAATAAGATGAATTGCCAAAGGCCTTTTCTGCTTCGTAATGGTAAGAAATAGTGATGTCTTTTTCATCTTGATGCTGGCAGGGATGAAATTGTCGTGATAATAAAACCATAAATGAATTTCTTGGAATGAAACGGTAAGAAATATCATTTTGAAATAGATTCAAGGAAATAATACTTCAAAACATTCGGGAAACATTACTGAGTAGAAGTTACTGAACGACTGTTGGCTTAGCAACGCATTTTCTTTGTTTCAATATTGTCTCATTACAACTAGGAGCGATTCCATTTGCAGATTTCCGGTTAGCTAGAATTGGACATTAACAACGTTTCCATTAAAAACTTTAATGATTATAGGTCATGGGAAAAGCAATCAAAGTTTTTGTTCTTCATCTTTACCGCCTCTATCGAATTTCCTCTTTTGTGCGCAAAGCTGCTTCCAAGAAATTTTTACTCGAAGATGATTGTTGTGCTGGTTGTCAAAGCGTCAGTTAGTCTTTCTGCAGACTACTCTCCCCTGGGCCATCAAATACAACACTCGTCATAAAATCTCGAAATCATAAATCAAGAAAATACAAGAGAAAATTTCAATTTTACCAATACCCTGAATCAACCTCTGGGCACGGCTATCTAACAGATTGCACATGAAAGCCGAGAATATATAGACCGAATGCCAATATGGCCGCCATTGACTTTCAGAAATAAAGACCTAATCTTAAAAAATAAGCACCACCAACCGAAAGAGCAAGAAGAATATGTATTTTTGGAAAGTTTCATCGCTATAAATAGAATTGAAGCTATTTGGAATTATAAATTACAGAGATTTGTATGTGTTCAGTGATCTGTTTCCTTGCTAGCCTCGTTGTGGTGTTTTTCACATTTTTAAAGGGGCACTTGGATGAAAACGCCCCATATTTTGAAAGTCCGAATAGTTCGAGTATTTAAGAATAATATGACTCAATCATGATTATGAAAACCAGATTGGCAAAAATTTTAGCCTGGGAGTCACTCGCAGTTGAGAAATTTTGGTTTAAAAACTAAAAGAACAATAGGGTTGAGTAAATGACGTCATTTACTCACAATTTAGATGCTGAAAAAAATATATAATTTTTATCCGCAAATTTTGACTGTGAAGAAAATATGTTGCTTGGCTACTATTGGGGCCATATAGATAAGTTTAACCAAGTTTCAAGGCATTTCCAATTTTCATCGATTTTCATCCAAGTGCCCCTTTAAAATCCTCATAACTCTTTTAAAATTCTCATAACTTCTCAAGAATTTAATATTTTTGTATCAATTTTTCTAACTTTGTTGATGTCATTCTAATCTATTATTTTAATGCAGTGATCACCTAAAATATGAATTTAAAAATTTATGATAATAAAGTAGCGGCATTTGGTCAATGTGGACGGGATACTCACATCGAATTGGGTTTTACCAAGAAAATCGGAGAAAAACTCTCGAATCCAAAAAACCACAAAATGATTCTCTAAAATAGTTCTGATAATCTTTGTTGCAGAACCCAGCAAACATAACTTCTTAAAGCAGAAGGTTAGACTGTAGCTACACTATGACTTCACTCAAAAAAGTTTTCATCTGCCTGATCTTCCATATTATGGCAACAACCACACAGGAAGCCCATACCAGACTTTACAAAAAAGGTGACGTCACCCTTGGAGCGCTGCTGTCGATACATAACAGCGGAAAAGACACAACTTGTAGCAAGCTGAACTATTTTGGCCTTGGATTCGTAGAAACTATGATTTATGCTATCGAGATAATCAATAACAGTTCGGAAATACTACCCGGGGTGACTCTAGGGTACGATATACGGGATTACTGCGAAAGCCCTACTATGGCAATGAAGTGGACTCATGAATTTGTGAAGAACAACTTCATGATTAATCTTGATTTGGGTGGCTGTGACCGGTGCTGTGGTAATCAGAGTAAGTACGCATTCCAAGGGGCTTCGTCTTCGCCAACCAGCCTCAAAGCTCATGAGTCTCCCATCGTAGCCGTGGTAGGGGCATATGATTCGGACACAACCGTCCTTGTGGCACAGCTACTACAAGTAGTGAACGTTCCTTTAGTCAGTCCGTTCTCCACAAGTGAGCAACTGAGCCGCTCTTACTACAGTGCGTTTTTTCGTACGGTTCCTTCAGATGGCCTGCAGGCCAAAGCCATGGCTGATCTAATTGAGCTCTTTCAATGGAATTACATTGCTGTTGTTGCCGTGGATCATTCATACGGCCGATATGGAGTTAAAGCCTTAGAAAATGAAGCCGAGAAAAGAAAGACGTTCTGTACAGGAATAATTAAGTATATTCCTCGTTCAGGATTTGAGACAAAAATGGAGAATATCATTGAGACGTTATTGAAGCGTAAACATGCACGTGTAGTGGTTCTCTGGGCAAATAGCCATCAGTCGGTGGTGTTCTTAAAGAAAGCAATGGATGCAGGTCTTCACGACAAAGTGTGGATCCTGAGTGACGATTTTGCAACATCTTCAAGCGATTATTATTTCAAAGGGTTCAGGAACAAGGTAAAAGGCGTGTTTCTTGGTGTTGCTCATCATCTTCATAATGATTCATCGTTGTCTCGGTACTTGAGGTCCTTACCGTTGTTAGGAAAGCGTCATGGATGGTGGAATGAGTTCCTCGAGGAAGAATTCAACTGCACGTCATCAGCTCTTACAACTCATCTGCCAAAATGCGGTGAAAAAGCACTAAAACTTTCCCAAAGTACACTGAATAGTCTTTTCAATCCGTTCACTCCATATGTTGTAGACGCAGTAAAAGCGATAGCATATGCGATAGATGGTATGTACAGATGTAACGGGAGTGTTCGTCAATGTCCAGAGACTCGTCCGTTCATTAAGTCTGAGGATCTCGTCGAGTACTTAAGGAATGTAACAGTTCAAGGTATTACAGGGCAGGTATGGTTTGATGAACATGGAAACCCAAAATCATCTGCTTATGACATTATCAATATTTACAACGAATCGGGCCACTTCATGAAAACTACGATTGGCAATTGGAGTATTGACTATCGGTTGCAGATCAATGCTAGTTACATCAAGTGGTCTATACCCGAGAAAAAAGCACCCTCTTCCATCTGTACGGAGAAGTGTTCTCCAGGAACATGGCGCACGAGGATGAAGAACTGTTGTTGGGAGTGTACACCATGTGATAACAGCAGTGTCAGTAATGTTTATGATGCACGGAAATGTAAGAGGTGTACTGGGGTTCTGGTTCCTAATGGAATGAAGACGGTTTGCATTGAGGTAACTGTTGTTAATGTAACGCTTTCGAGCTCCGTTGGAATCATCTTCACAACAATTGCAGGTATGTTGATACATCCATTCATTTAGCAATCAATCCTTGCTGGAAGCTATATTTATCTACTCATACATCAATCCATATATCCAATCCCGCATCCATCCATCCTTTCAACGACCCAGTACATCCATTAATCATAACTATTTTGAAATCATAAGCAAATCCTGCAATCTGATTGGCTCTCAGCATTGCGCTACCTATCGATCCATTTCAAAAATCCGTTTTTTAGTTTCATAAAAAGCTAAGAATCTCTGAGGATATGTTATCAAATTCATCTATGATTGCTAAGGTATATTGTTTTTTTTTCCACCACAGGCATTGGAATACTCTTAGCAATTGTATCACTATTGCTCTTCATAAAGTTCTACCATACCCCGCTAGTTAAATCATCCAATCGTGAGCTCAGCTTCTTCCTCTTGACCATCATCGTGTTCGGCTTTGCTCTGGCCGTCGTCCACGTCATACTACCAACAAACAGCACCTGCAAGCTTACCCAGCCTTGGCGATATTCGATGCACTGTCTTAGTATCTCAATCCTCTTTATCAAAACAATTCGTATGGCTCGTGCTTTCCAGTTGGAAATGGCTGGACTTCCTAAATTCTGCAAGCGATTTGTATTGAACTCAAAACTCCAGGTCCTCATCCTGGTTATCTTAAACACTTGTCCTATCCTACTGGCAATATTATGGGAATTCCTAGACGGTCCCCACGTTGTGAAAGAGTACAACGAACTCCCTCATGAAACCCGAGTGGAGTACATTTGCAAGCCGTACCACGGAAATACCGGGTATGGACTTGAAGTCTCGAGTCTGTGCTACTTAATTTTATTAACAGTCATGTGTATATTCTACTCATTTAAGGCCAGGAACTTACCTGGAAATTTCAACGAAACAAGATACATTGGGTTGTCATTGTATATTCTTCTTCTGTCGTGGTTAGCGTATTTCCCGATTAACTCTGCGCTTGAAGGCTGGTATGTGGCTATAATCTCAAGTGCTACAGCCTCGTTGGCGTCGTACGGTCTTCTGGGGTGCATTTTCGGACCCAAGATATTTATTATTTTATTCCATCCCGAAATGAATACCAACGAGTTCGTCCGTGCGGAGTTACGGATCGCTAACAGAGGGACAAATTCTGTTTCAGCTCAAAGTAACTAAGTAAAAATTCAAATCAGAATTTCTAGTTCGTTTTGCGTGGAGATAAGGTCAAAAAAAAATCGTCATCTTACAGAATCCGATTTTGAAAGGAAGGTGGGGTCAATTCTTTATCCCCCACCTCTGGAAGCGAAATCCTGAACTTTGTCCTCAAACATCTCCGAAACTAAAAGTCAAATCATGGAACTGAATGTACTGTCTGTTTGCACGTGTGGGAGGATTCACCAATCGCTTCCAAATAGACCTCATTACCCTTGGGCGTAATGCTTTCCCATAGCTGGGTTTGACTTGACGTCATTTCCTGTTTCGTGCGGAATGTTAATCAGCTGAATCACAAGTTTTCAATGGAATTCTTTCTGGCTGACAGCACGTGGTGGTCAGTATTTGACCACCATTTGGAGCAGATAATGAGATTCAAAAGACTGTTATCAGCTGATTGAAACCCAGCTATTACAGACCACGTGTCATTCTCTTGACAATAAGATTCTTTGTTTGAGTTGTATCCATATTCATGTGTCTTCTCATGCGCTACCTTTAAACAAAGAAATGATACTCAAGGGAATGACACGTGGTCTGAAATGCTACACGAAAATATTACCATGTATAATACATATTTGATAATTACTTGTAGATGCCTCAGAGCAGCCGAATTTGAAATCAAACGAGGAAAGAAATAATTTGATAGTATATCCCGTACAAACGAAAAGCATTGAAAACAATGCTTCATCTCGATTCTTATTTCTAAAAAAAAAATTAATCAAATGTACCTATATATCAAAAACATTATTATAAATAACTTGGTAAAAGAGCTATTGAATATCTAGGGTAAGTGATATTAAACAATTATTGGATGAGGTTGAGCATGATATCGTAAATTATCAAGACCAAGGCCGTGTTATCTGCCGAAGCCGTAGGCTGATAAAACGGCCGAGGTCTTGATATTTACGATATCATGCGAAAACCGAATTCAATAATTGTTTTATTATACATTTTGTTAAATAAGAATAAAGATTTAATTCTGCTTTCGAAAAAAATAGCAAACGTATTTGCATTTCCATATCGTGACCTTTAAACTCGACATGATAAATGTATTATCTGTAGGTAAAATGTACAGATAATACATTTATCATGTCGAGTTCACATTATATCAGGAATTGGCTGAGGGCTCTCGGCCAATCGGAAGCGAGATAGTGAGTAAAATGTATAATAATTTGTGTTAATAGTAATAACTCAGAAAGAAATGTCCCTCTATAAAGCTGCTAAGAGCATCGAGCATTTCCCATTATTCTGCCAAGAGAATTTATGAAATACGAGTTCGGCTTCCTCCTTTAAATTAATCCTAAACGCTAGTTGAACTTAAGGCGGAATTTATATTTCAATCAACAAGAAAAGTCTACATTGTATACTCGGAAAATGCTCGAAAAATGCTAACCAAAAATAGTGACCCATAATTCCTTTCGGGGAAGGAGATCAACTCAGCTGGAAAGGAGAGACCTTGTCAAACTTATGGCTTGAAATCACTGTCAACGATTCCATTAAGATGTAAATATTTATTATAGATATATATTGAAACTTGTTTAAAATAAACGTCTTTATTTACGAACGAAATCATGATTACTTCCTCAAATAACGATAAATATGCTGCATTATTTTGATCCATTTTTGAAGGCGCGATTACACGGAGCAATTTTCTCTGCAATTTGTCTAACAATGGCGTTGTGACACAAGTTGCGTGCAGGAAGCACTGCGCCGTGTAACCTACATTTCAATTTGGAAAATTTTGCGAGACAAGTTGCAGCATTCGTTGCGAAAAGTAGAATTCATTTCTACTTTTAGCAAGCCCTCTTGCAACTTGTGTCGCAACGTACGCGTTGCGAGACAAGTTGCAGAGAAAATGCTCCTTTTGCCTTTAGTGCCGCATTACCAAAGGCAGACGAAAGTGAAGCAAAATTGTGTCGAAAATTTGAAGAAACTGTGACGGAAATGAGGCTATACATCACCCCTATTTCGTGCTCGAAGGGAGACAAAAGTGTAGCGAAACTGTGATGACATTGTGACGGAATTGTGACGAAAGTGTGACGAAACTGTGACGAACTGTGATGACATTGTGACGGAACTGTGACGAAACTGTGACGAAACTGTGACGAAACTGTGACAAAACTGTGACGGAACTGTGATGAAACTGTGATGAAACTGTGACGAAACTGATGAAACTGACGAAAGTGTGACGAAAGTGTGACGGAACTGTGATGAAACTGACGAAACTGTGACGAAAGTGTGACGGAACTGCGATGAAACTCTGACGAAAATGTGACGAAAGTGTGACGGTACTGGCATCAAGAAATGTTTTTGGTAAGTTTATTGGAAATCAAGAGGGTGTAGATTTAAATGTGACCGCAATTCCTAGACGTCAGGTAGAAGTTCCTTGAAATTAAAGTACCATACAATCTGATTTTCCTCAGTATTTCCTTCATCAGTCAAAATCCAGAGTCATCGCTGGTAATGGAGGTTCTTTACCGTCTTTAGTAGTCTTAATGAATTTAGATATATTATTGGGGCGAGCTACTTTACGTGTGGGACCCTTGGTCAACTTGGATGGTTTTAGGAATTTTCCATGACCTCCCAAGCCATCGTATCCTTTTCTGATGAACGAGGGTCCGGAGTCGAAGTCTGCGGGACGTTTTCGAGGTTGGATAGGTTTCAAAGGGAGGCGATGGCTGGTGGGTTTTGATGTGATGGTGTTGAATGTTGTTGTCTTGACCAGTTGGAGACCCATTCTTTGATAATAAAATTATCGGAATAAAGAGAATGAAAGAGAAAGAAGGAAGGGTAAATGAAAGGGAAGATAGAAGGAACGGAGTGATGAAAGAAAGTTGGAGACAAAGAAGGGAGCAAGGAAACTAGCAAGCAACCAGGCAAGCAAACAAGGAAGGAAGCAAGCAAGCAAGCAAGCAAGCAAGCAAGCAAGCAAGCAAGCAAGCAAGCAAGCAAGCAAGCAAGCAAGCAAGCAAGCAAGCAAGCAAGCAAGCAAGAAAGGAAGAAAGGAAGCAAGCAAGCAGGCAAGCAAGCAAGCAAGCAAGCAAGCAAGCAAGCAAGCAAGAAAGGAAGAAAGGAAGCAAGCAAGCAGGCAAGCAAAGAAGCAAACAAGGAAGCAAGAAAGGAAACAAGCAAGTAAGCAAAGAAGCAAACAAGAAAAAAAATAAATAAAGAAAAAAGGGGAACAATTTCATTTAGTTAAAAAGATATGAAAAAAATAATAATATACTTACTCTCTGGCAGCTGTTTCCATTTCTGTTTCATTTTCCCTCCCTGATTCTCGTGACCTTGAATAGTCATTTTTTGCTAGATAATCTTGTTCGTCGTGATCTTCCTCAGGAGCGGTTAGGCGAGGTCGTTTTAATTCTAGTGGAGCAGGACTGAAAATGAAAAATGCGATATTAAAAATGGAAAGTTAGATGGGTGGATGAATGGATGAGCAGATGGAAGGGATGGGTAGGAGATGTGTGTTAGAAGACAGATGGCATGGATGGATAGAAGGATGATGGACGGATGAGTGAGTGCATGGATGAGTAGCTGGCTGGGATAATTATATGCATGTACTAACTGATCCATACCTTTCCAACATTAGTCTTGTTATTGCACTGCTTCGTGGACTAGGTGAGTTAAATGCTTGCTCTAATTTTGACATTTTTTTCCTTAGGCTCTGTGTCATAAGACAGATACACAAAGCTAAGTGAGATCAGACAGACATACAGTCTATTGAAATATCAATGTTGGGTCCAAATCATAAAAGATAGCTGCTGAAACTTAAAGCTATTCTCTCATGTAATCATTTGTGTAGTCGATATGAAACATGTGTTAAAAAGTCCAGATGGTTTCTGTCAGCACAATAATTTATGAACAATCCTCAAGTTGTATCACTAGAGTACATCTAATTAACATAATTTCCATGTACCACTATGGTCTCAGCTTCAATGTTCTATGTTTTGAACCCAACAATGATTTTGTAATTGAAGTTATTTTAGAACTGTTATTCAATTTTTAAAAACATGATTTTTTCTTTATCATCATTATCATCATTATCAGCAGTAGCATCATCATCAATCATCATCACCATCATCATCATCAACATCACTACCACAATCATCATCATCATCAACATCACCACAATCATTATCATCAACATCACCATCATCATCACCACCATCATCACCATCAAAATTATCATCAACATCACCACAATCATCATTATCATCAACATCACCACAATCATCATTATCATCAACATCATCATCATCATCATCATCATCACCATCATCAATGATTTTGTAATTGAAGTTATTTTGGAACTGTTATTCAATTGAAAAAATATATAAAAATTTCTTTATCATCATTATCAGCCGTATCATCATCATCATCATCATCATCATCATCATCATCATCATCATCATCATCATCATCATCATCATCATCATCATCATCATCATCATCATCATCATCGATCATCATCAATGATTTTGTAATTGAAGTTATTTTGGAACTGTTATTCAATTGAAAAAATATATAAAAATTTCTTTATCATCATTATCAGCCGTACCATCATCATCATCATCATCATCATCACCATCATCATCATCATCATCGATCATCAATCATCATTAACATCACCACCATCATCAACTAATCTTACTTACAGCATTTTCCTTCTCTATTCTCATTAAATCACTCTCTGCTAAATTCAACTGTTCACTAGTTTTCTGGATTTCAATTTCTTTCGTAGATAGCTGAAATTATCAAATAGATGTTAGATGTTGCATGAGGTTTTGCATGGTCACAATGACAGTAGCAGTGTCATATGACAGGAGCAATACAATGATTGTTTTTATATGAGAAAGAATATAATACACCTCTTTATCTTGGGTATTATGTCTTCTCATTTCAGACCACATGTCATGTTGCACATGAGAAGACAAATTAATATGGATACAACTTAAACAAAAAATCATATTCTCAAGAGAATGACACATGGCCTGAAATGGGAGAACATTACATCCAAAGTAAGGAGGTCTAGAAATTTCTGGAGTAAAAGGAACTAAAACAAGCAAAAAAAACATTAATTTACCTCATGCTTTAGTCGACTTATTTCCCGTTCATATTTCTCTTTATTTTCTCTGGCCTTGTTCCTACTTTCTCTTATCTTCTCAAGTTCTCTACAAAAAAAAGTTCCATAGCTAACTCTTGTTTTTTTTAAAGCTTTTTTTTCTTGTTCTCTAAAAGTTTCTTCAGTTGGATGCAAGTCTCACAGTAAAATATAAAAGAAATAGTAGGAAAGTGTGATTTCTTTAAATTGAATCATTTTCCAACTGTCCTTTTAGAATATGTCTGAGTGCTCTATAGAGGCTTTGCACCATCACGTGATGGCAGCCATGACAGGGGGCACAACAATAAGGTCTTTTTCCCCTGGGAAACTGAATTCTTTCCCATGTAAATCAGATTAGACCAGATTCAATTGTTCCTGCCTCCTGTCATGGCTGCCATCATGTGATGGTGCAAAGCTTCTATTTAAGATACCATACTTTTTTAGAATAATCAACTGCGTCACCATCTCCTGAGAGGCTCTACCCTCATCTTTGAGCCCATTAAGCATTGTTTCAGCATCATCTTTGTTCCCCTGCACAAGAATTTGAAGTCTGGTAACATGAAAAAAACATACAGTATTTAGACTCAACTTTACCAATGTCCTCTAAATCAAGGAATTGAGATAAAGAACAAGCATACCTTTCAAATTTTCTTAATTCTTGTCTTGAAGTCATAGCTTCTTTTTTTGCTTCGGCTACTTCCATTTCTTGCTTTTTTAAGAAAATCATTTGCTTCTGAAAAAAAAGATTCCCAAACCAAACTTATAACCGTGAATTACAGCTACAAAAGAAGTTTTGCATGCTGAATTGATGGTGGTCATGTTAGAGTACATGGCAGAACAATAGAATCATTTTACTCCAGGAAGCCTTTATTGATAGCAAGGCTTTTACACCCAGCTTGATCTGGCTGTTTTAGTTTTTAAAATTAGATAGCTGTTCAAGGTTAAGAAAAATACTGCTGGGATGGAGTTGGCAATACAGTGCATTGTGGGATTGTTTAAGGGAATGAAATAGATGCCTGGACATACTGTATGTATACCAAAACAGTCTCACACTAGTGCACTGCAATGCCAACTTCCACTAGTTTATTCTCGACCTTGGAATGGCTAATAAAAGTATATGTGGTGTGCGCCTGAAATGTGCTGCTCCTCACTGCTATCCCAATCCAGAATTCAATGTATACAAATTTTTCAAAAAATGTGTAGTGGCAAACAGCGAATGGTGAGACATAAATAAGCAACAAAATCAGTTTGTTGTGTCCATAATTATTGTAAAATATATGTAAATGTCCACAGTTGTATACTGTACCTTTAGAGCAGCAGTGACTGATTTTTCTGAAGACAGTTTTTTCTCAACATTTGAGTGTCTCTCTCTCAGGTTGACCAAACTATCTTGTATTTGGATTTTTTCTGTTAATAACTTTGTCTTTTCCTCATCTGTAGACAATGAAAATGAAACACTGAAACAACCTCTGACCATGTCAAGTGTAGGAATTGAACCTGGGACCCCAGAGGTGAGAGGTACATGTAAGAGCACTAATCTAGCACACTAAAACACAGGGAGCCCGGCTTTCCTTTGCCTCATTCAATATTCATTATTCTTTATGTAATTGCTTTTAAATTCAAATCAATAACTGTTGGTAACGCACTCTCTATAAAGCATTCAATGCTTTAGAGAAAGTGCGTTACATTCAAGCAACACAGGCAACCCATAAAGAGGTTATTGATTTGAATTTAATTGGCTATCAATTTACAGTACAGATCTGATTACAGCTTGTGTAACCGTAAACCGATCCCAAACCACAGGAAGCCAATCTTAAACCACAGGAAACCCATAAAAGCAATTACGTAAAGAATAATGAATATTGAATGAGGCAAAGGAAAGCTGGGATCCCTGTGACTAAAACTAAGATTATTAATTAGAATTAATAAAATCAAAATGATCATTGTTTAAGCGCAGAATACTAATGAAATTTCAGCTTTACCTTTTTCTTCTATGAGACCCTTGAGGTACTCCAACTTGCTCTGAAATAGTAAGAAAAATCTCATCTTAATCTTAAAAAAATCATCTAATAGAGTAATCGATTTTGCAGACTGGAATTTCTTGTAATTGTACTCACTCTTAATGCTGTGGGGTCTTCTTCAGAGGAATCCCCATGAGCATTTTCATCTTCATCCAAAAAGAGGATTATTGGTTTGCTAACTTTATGCCTACACTTAGGACAGGAGGCTTTCTGTTTAATCCATCTTGTTAGGCTAAAAAAATAAAATGTTATGCTCAACCACAGGTATCCCAAACTGGGTTTCTGTGGTATCATACCAAACTTATAAGGCAATGGACCTTTATCACAAGGCAGCCATGTTTATTCCCTTGAAAGCAAAAAACTTTGTTTGGGACGTTATGAAGTGCCTCGAAGCAAGGGCAAGGGGACCTTAGGGGAATCGAAACCCATTATTTCAAACAATATGGCTGCTGTGTGACAAAAGCCCATGTATGGCGATCCTTAGAAAAAAATTAAAATTCGATAAATCATACAAATATAGGTTCTGACTTATGTCTTGTGTTTTCCTTTGAGTCTCTCACCACAATACTTGCTCAATATTGATGTAAATGACCTAAAACTTCACAGAGATCTACAGGTACATGTATTGCTGCTAGCAGGAGAGTAAATTACAGTGTATACATCACAGCAACAATGTGTTCACAAGGTTCACAAGGGCAAATCCAGGGGGTGGGTCAATCCTTGAGGTTAAGGATGGGCAATTAGTTATTTGATGAAGGGATGGGTTGAATCCCCAAAAAAAATATCGAGCAAGGTCCTTAGAAAAAATATCCTGCAACGTCAAATACGGCAAAAAAATATTGAGCGAGCTTATAAATTTGATTTCAAGATTTCACTTCTTTTAAATGAAATGGAATAATCGACTTCTGAAGGAAGTCTAATGCCTCTCAAACCGCTGGAAATTGCATTTCCGAGAGTCTGAATTCCCCCCCTAGGCGCTCGATTACCTCGGTAAACGTGAAATCATTTCAACATCATTATTTCAGATCAGCTGGTTTGACCCCCCCTTCCAAAAATTCCTGGATCCGCCCTTGGTTCATGTTGCAAAGGCAGCCGTGTTAGTGTTATTCACAAGAGAGCCTAATAGACCCCTTGCAGCATGTCGGAATGCAGCTCAATTTGGAGGACAAAACAATAGGTTCCAATTCTCAGGAAATTGAAATTCTTTTGTTTTGTCCTCCAAATTGAGCTGCTTTGATGTCACATGCAAGCTAGGGTCTATATGAAATATTGTTTAATATGACCAACGTGGCAGACATTACTGAACATGAAATGGAAATGAACAATTCCTCTTATAATCAACCTACCATTGCTGATGAAAAACGTGGCCACCTTAACTAACTGTCAAGGAAATGTTACACATACTCCAGGGGATTCATTTAAACACATTTTTACCTTGTGCGTAATGTTTTCCCAATTTAGACCACACGTCATTCACTTAATAGATTCTTTGTTTGAAGTGTATTCATATTCATGTGTCTTCTCATGTGCAAACGTTAAACAAAGAAAGGATACTCTAGGGAATGACGTGTGTTCTAAAATAAGAATACAATTCAAGCTACAGAGGTGTTTTGAATTTTGCATGGTTTCCACATAGCTTTTTCTTGTCTTTATCGATTTACGCAACATGTACACCTACTTTTCTGATCGTATTTGCTTCGTACAAGTTTCCATTTTTTTTTCCTTCGCTTTAATAATCGTTCTTGATTGAGCAATGTCATCAATTTTTTTGGGTTTTTTGGAGACACCGTTAAACTTGATTCTCTCAAAAATAATAATTAATTCTTATTTTAAGGTCCCCAGATAAGAAATCATAAGTTTCTTGGAGCATAATCATTTATCTGGGGACTAAAATAAGAACTTTTCACTAGTTTTTAGAGAATTTAGGAGAATCAAATTTTAGAGAAAAAAGTAAGCTCGACAGATAAAGCACGAACAAGATAAAGCACTTATGGAAACCAGGCTTAAAAATGCAACGTAGGTTCCCATTATATTATATTACAACAAGCAGCTACAAACTCAACAACCAGGCTTTCGTTCGTAGGTGCTTGTTGCTTTGGCTGAAACTACAGGACGAATAGTGTTAAAAATACATCTGGAAAAAAATGCATTCAAAGGATACATGGTCCTGTTGCTACTTCTTGCTGTCCAGCCACATGTACAATAGAATCCTGACAAACCGTGCAGTAAGCACGGATCATAATTGATAATCTCTTCTCGAAGTCTCACAATCTTGTCCAACAACAACATCAAAAGCTTAATTATATCGTCGAATAACTCCTCAAATAAAATACATTTTCCAAGTACGACGTACTCTTAATAATTTAGAATAAATTCTGTTACTACAATGTAATTATTGGGTTATGAAAACAAATATTTTTGAAGGAATTATTTTTCTAAAATCTTGAAAAACCATTTTGTTTCCCCACGTCCGCCATCTTGGAATCTGTCTTTGAATCAAATTTGGCGCCTTTTGAACAGACTCGTACCCAGTCGTCACTCACTCTGCTGCTGAATGCGCGCAAAGGCTTATGGGAAGACGGGCGAAAAAAGCTTCTTTTCTTCCTCCCTTCCCTTGATACATTGCGAACTCACTAAATCCTTCCCATCAAACACAGCGCGAGTAAGGAAATAGCGCAATAGACGCATCAAGTGTTCCGCGCTACTGCTCTAAACGCATGCTCAGGGGATTAAAAAGTGGGATAATATTATGTAAAATATGCAATTTTTTGGTATATTTGACTCAACATTTGCTTAACGGTACGTGATCTTGAATATTTAATGAAAATTGTGTTTGACAAGAAAAATACAACTAAGATATAACATGTTTTACAAAATATTATCCCCTGAGCATGCGCTTAAAGCAGTAGCGCGGAATGCTTGATGCGCGCGTGTTTTATATGTATTATATTAAAGAAGCGACTGGGTACGAGTCTGTTGCAGACCTTTTTTATCGGGCTTCCTGTGGCTTTGAAATGCTTACGTGCATGCGCTTTGGAATGTAACCGCTAGTTGTAATGATTACAGGCTCAGGTATATTAAAACACAATTTTCAACACGTGCAAAGAAAAAACTTCTAGTTTTTTCAAGAGTTAACTTTATTACAGCTTTTTTAAAAAGGTTTTTAATTATGGGGAGGAATAAGAATGACCCAGATAAGCCTAAGAGAGGCCCGGGAAGGAAATCGAAGAAACAACCTGAGCCTAAAATGGCAGAATTGCTTGGTAAGTCAGTCAAAGTTGATCAAAATTTCACCATTTTTTGTTGATATTTCTTGAAGAATCGGTTGGTTTTGATCAGCTGATTTCTTAGATTTTAGGTATGATGTGTTCTTGCTATCCACAGTGCTAAAATTTTGATCCTTTTTACAACCTTTTCAGCTGTTAACGAGAAAAAAGCGCTTCCTAAAACGAAAAGATTGAAAAGGTACATGTAAACTTACCTGTAGATCTAAAGCTGTAGAGGTTTTTATGACTGATATCTTGCATTTTACTTCATATTTATTATAAAGCTATACACGTTCAGTACAGTGTGTCTGTCAACCTTAATTTTGATGCGTTTCTTCTCTGTTTTTCCTGTAGAAAAGCAAAAGCTGTCAATAGCTCAGAAAGTAAGTATGGTTTTGAAGTGTGTTTTATGTACTACGATGACAAACATTTTTGTGGGGGAGGGGGACAGGAAGAGGGTGAAATGTACAACAGAGGTATTAAAGATTGCCTTCTATTATATGTGAACTCATGTCGCAAAATATAGAGCTGTTACGTTGTGACGTATTTCTGGGTCTAACTGCTTATAAATGCAGCTAAAATAAAGCGAAAAATGTTCTCAACAATTATTGCTCCTCCACCTGAAACAATCAGAAATTTAGAAAACAAATCCTTTCATGAAGAAAAAGTAAGAAAAATGCTTTTTGTTTTGGACCTGGAAGTTCCTTACAATTGACGTCACACTTAACAGCCCTATACCCCTTCCATAGTTGAAAACTTTCCTAACATTTTTTCCTTTATCACTTATGAATTTGGTCAATTCTTTGAATTTCAGAAGAAAATAAAGTTGCTGAGTTTTTCAAGGTATTAAATTACATAATTTCCTATTATTAGGCTTTTATTTTTAAATAATAAGCAAGTATTGCATTGCACATTTCCAAATGGTAGCTACGGCCCTGTATTGGACAAGGTTGAGCAAAATATTGTGATTTGTTCGTGCGAGAAAGCAATTATTTGCCAATTATGCTGAAGGCAGTTATTTGCAGTTCTGTTGGCTATGCAATCAAAACAATGGAAAATATAATTTGAATGATAATTAATTATACTTGCCAGGGTTTTGGTATACATGTGTATAAATTATTGCATAGTTATTGTATATTTATTGTACAATTACTATACAATTTATTGTCTCTGCAGTGGTTTGTAATTCTCCCCAATAGACACACAATTGCCATTGCGACGAAGTCAGTTTTGTTTGGTGGATATCAATCAACCTTGCATTTCCATGACATTCCATAGACACATGCCCTTCAAATGTTTTGTTTGGGAAACACTTTAATAATTGACGTCCACCAAACCCTGATTTCTTGTGAATGGGAAACACTGCATAACTAAATATCTTATTTTATATTTTGCCAGACCAAGAAAGCAAAACTTGATAAAAGCTCTGCAAGGTATGGTTTTATACTCAACTGACACAACATTTTGAGTACTTTTTATTGCTACGCATTTATAGAACTTATTTGTAATGGTGCAATGTTTTCCTATTACAGACCACATGTCATTCCCTAGAGTATTATTTCTTTGTTTAATGGTTGTGTATGAGAAGACACATGAATATGGATACAACTCTAACAAAGAATCTTATTCTCAGGAGAATGACACGTGGTCTGATATGGGAAAGCATTATGCCTATGGTAAAAAGATGATTTAGACAAGAGTCATGACAGGTTCTACTGTCAAGCAAAAAATCATACCATTAATTAATACACTTAAAGGCATATGAGAGCAGTGCTTTAACTGCTGATATGACCTGTTATGACTTAGTTTGTCTCAAACAGTGCGTATAGCAATGAAAACTGGTAACATATAAAAGTGCCATTCTAAAGAAAATTTGTTCTCACAGGAAGAAGAAGAAACAGCCAGAAAGTGAAGAATCAGATAGTGAAGAAGATGAATTGAATGAAGATGAACCAAGTAGAATGCTTTTTGGAGACAGTGGTATGATAAATGTATTTCTGCACATTTTTTAACTGATCCAATAAGCAATGTGCATTGAAGCTGACAAAGCACTCTGGGAAAGTGAGTTCTTTAAAAATGTAACAGGGAAATCAAAGGAACTATCAGAAAAAATTACTCTGTTATTTTCGTCTGCTGAAATCCTTTTATTTCCATAGAAAATGTCAAAGGAAAAATTGTCAGATGAATTTTTAGAGGAACCAAAAAAGCGTAAGAGCTCACTTGAAATCCCATCATGCTTTGTGCTATAATTTCGGGCTCATGCACATTGGCTATTGATGCATTTCAATCAGCTGATAAAAGTCTTTGAATCTTATTATCAGCTGTATGGAAAACTAAGCTCGAAAAGTATTGCTCAACTCTTAAAAGTCATATATCTTGTGGATTTCAATGGATAGCAAAGAATTGCTTTAATTTTTATACATTGCGTAACTATGTACTTGAACGTTTTTCTCTAAATTTTCGAAAACATATGTCTTTGTATTGGGAAGAGATTTGGAGCTAGGACTGCTTGGCTAAGCATGGAAGCATGCAGTGATTGGTCGGTTTGTGAGTGAAACCTGGTATCTGCTCTAAATTATTGTGGTCAAACACTGACCATCATGTGCTGTCAGCAAGGAAGAATTCTATTGAAAACTTGTGGTTCAAATGATGAACATTCTGCACAAGACAGGAAATGAAGTCAAATGAAACCCAGTACAGTTACTGACAACAAGAAGCTTTATACAACTTGTGGTTTGATTTCTGAATACTTTTATCTCAGATGAGGAGGAAGAAGAAGAAGAAGTAAATTTTAACCCAAAATCTAAATCCAAGTAAGTTTTTCTACTTTTTAAAAAAAAATACTTTTTATACCAATATAGGGGCTAACCAATGGCCAGTCTGTGAGTCCTGACTTATATAAGCCACAAGAAGTTGTTTCAGATTTAGATCGCTATGTGAGTTCACTATGCTCTGACTTAGAAAGTTATTGAAAGTTATTTTTGTACTAGCTACAGTAGCATCATGATCCCTTGTACATGTACACGGTAGCCTAGCTTGCCTTTTCCTCTTTGTGTGACCTGGATGGCACTAGACACTGCACATTTAGTAATTATTTATTATATTGATTCTTAATAGACCTTTTAGTGATGAAAATGCAGAATGGCTGAAACTAGCAGAGGAAAATAATAATGAAGATGATGATGATGACTCAGAAGATTCCGATGTAGTAAGTTTTTCTTAAGCATTTCTTAAAAACATTTTGTGTCTAATACAGTACTATATGTGCCTCATCTACATGTATAACTGTGTTTGATGTTAATAATAATTATTGTTATTTCATGAAGCCTGATGATGACTTTGGTAGCGAAGATGCCGAAAGTGATGAAGATGATACAAGTGATGATGAAGATGATGATGATGATGACGATGATGTAAGTTATTTCAACATTATCAAACTCATGAATAATTAATGAGGAAAACACAATAGAAATCATTGTCTGTGGAGGAGGTTGTATATCTGATACAAAATTGTCCTGATTTGCATAAACTTTAACTCCAATTTTCTCGGCCAAATTCAATTTTATCTTTAAAATTTTAGAAGAACATGAATGTTTACACCTAGACGTTTCATAAGTAATACACAATATTGATGTCCATGTTGTATCAGATATACAATCACTCGCCTTCGACTTGTGGTTGTATATCTGATACAACAAGGCCACTCATATTGTATATATTACAAGTTTGATAGCAGATATCAGAGTTACACTCCATTGCCTTCAAACAATTGCTTTATGTCATGGCATTTGAGTCAGTTTATAAACTGTACATCGTGATGTATTGAAGACCCAAACAACTCAGCTTGCAACAATTCTTTGAAGGCAATGGAGTGTAATTCTGATATCTGCTATATAAGCTTACAAGTACATGATAATTGTGTACATTTGTTAATATATCAAATAGTTTCATCAACTGTACCTTATTTTTATTCTCCTATGTGTGTGTGTTTTTTCTTTAAGATGCTACCAATAGAAAAGAAGTCCAAAAAACTTGACAAGAAAAAGGCAAGAGACATGTAAGTTTTTTTCCAAGTTAGCATCCATGCTCCAGTTCCAAAATTAATTATCTTTGCCTCTTAGCTTAGAGTTTGTCTCCAGACTTCTTGCCTCCTTTCATCTAGATCTCATCTTGTCTTGTCTTGTCCTTTCTCCTCTTGTCTCCCTTACTCTTCTCTCCCCTCCCCTCGTCTCCTAAAGATTGTCTCCTCTTGTCTCCTCTCGTCTCCTCTCATCTTTTCTCCTCTCCTTTCCTCTCCTCTACTCTCAACTTCTGCCCTCTCAACTCCTCTCATCTGATCTTGCCTTGTCTTCTCCTGTCTCATCTTTTCTCTTGTCATTTCTTATTTCTTCTATCAAATTTATATCACCTGTTTCGTGCCATTTGAAAATTTCTAAAATCTTTGACTAGGAAACTGGCTGAGGCAGAACTTAAGACTAATATTGCAGATACAGAAATATTTGTATTACCAAGTGGACAAGAGATAGAGAAAGAAGGTATACAAAAATGTTCATGCAATTCATCGCATTTTGGGCTGGAAATTGACTGTAAATTATGTTTTCTTTCGCTGTTTGACAATAATCTACTAGGCATTCCTCGTCATAAGTTCAGTGGCCTGGGAACTAGTTCTAATTCTATAACACTTTTGATTGGTCTAAAAAGCATCCAATCACATGCCTCTATAAGAAATAAAGCGAATTTAGTGGGAACTATACAATTAATTATAATTACTATAATCAAAATAATATTAATAATAAATAATAATATGCAAATTAGCATTTCCACACTTTTCCGCACTATTTGCTATGATTTCTGCACTCTCTCAAGTTTCCCCCGCGCACTTTTGCAGATGCCCTGGTTGATGGTTACCCTTTTGTTTTCTTTCAGTAAATGAACCTCCAGACTTGGCATTAATTAATCAAAGAATCAGAGAAAATATCCAAGCTTTGAACAATTTTAGCAAAGCAAGGGAACCTGGAAGGTAAGGCATTAATGTAATACCATTCCTAAGAACAAAGGATAAATATTTCCCAATTAAAATTAAAAAAGAAATTGAAATAAATTTTTGATAGTGAAACTTCAGTGGACTCTGCATTTCGAAGTTGATAAATAATAAATTATAATAAATAAATCACTTTTTTATAGTGGGATTTAAATTCAGTAACTTAATACTGGTTTCCAATTTGGCCCACTGTCACTCACACACACTACCACTACAATTATATGTTCTATGCATACAACTCAACTCAGATTTTAATTTTTATGGAGGGAGGCCTGAAAAACCAGAGAACCTGGAGAAAAAAACCCTCATGACACAGAAAGAGAACCACACATTGAACAAATAAAACTCAACCACACTGTGAGGTTATTGTGATGTCATTGTATATGTATAGCGGGAGGAAAACTGCTGAGGAGAGAGGGAGCTAGGGAGAGAACAACACTTCAAACAAATTCAAATCATGTATCTTGTTCTGCTGAACATCTGCTTAAATAACCAGCGACCCTAAGCTTGAAAGTTGTTTTACACAGTTATTGTAAATTATTGAAATTATTGAAATTTTTTGACAGATCACGTACGGAGTACCTCGAGTTACTCAAGAAAGACTTATGTGCATATTATAGCTATGGAGATTATTTGATGGAGAAGTTTATGGAAATGTTTCAACTGTCAGAGGTACTGTATAATAATTAATGCAGGTTTCAGTGATTGAATCACCATAGTGATTGAATTTAATAAAAGATCTGTGATTCATATTTGATGATATCCCAAATCAACCTCTTTACCTTGGGCAACATGTTTTCCCTTCTTCTATCCCACAGTTTAGCTTTATGTAATCTAAAAACTTATTTAATGGATAAAAGTCTATTCCCCATTAAGCTGTACATGTGTCGAAATAATGGTATTCCTAAACGTTTTTTTTTTTTTTTTGCTATAACTATAGCTTATAGAGGTGTTAGAAGCCAACGAAGTCAGAAGACCAGTAACAATACGAACAAACTCTTTGAAGTCAAGAAGACGGGATCTGGCCCAGGTATGTACATATATATTGTATTATTATACATTTTACTCGCTATCTCACTTCTGATTGGCCAGGAGCCCTCAGCCCTGATATCGTCTGAACACGACATGATAATACATTTATCATGTCGAGTTCAAAGTTTACAATTATGAAAATGGAAATACGTTTTCTATTTTTTCGAAAGCAAAATTAAATCTTTATTCTTAGTTTACAAAATGTATAATAAAACAATTATTGAATTCGGTTTTCACATGATATCGTAAATATCAAGACCTCGGCCATTTTATCCGCCTCAGCCTACGGCTTTGGCAGATAACATGGCCTTGGTCTTGATAATTTACGATATCATGCTCAACCTCATCCAATAATTGTTTATTACTAATTAATACAAGTGATTTAACTTAATTTACTTATAAATAAGTACTTTTTAATGACAATTTATATACTTTACTTTTTTATATATGTATGTTAATGTATGTTTTCTAGGCATTAATCAACAGAGGTGTTAACTTGGATCCAATCGGCAAATGGTCGAAAGTTGGTCTTGTGGTTTATGATTCTACAGTACCTATAGGTATGGATTCAATCATAATTATTATCATCATAACAATCACTACCATCGTCATCAGCATTGTCACCACCACTGGCATCGTTATTATATTCAGTCACTACCATTATCATTATCAATCATCTCTATTATTACCATGGTCATCATCATCATCACCATCATCTTCTAATAACCTTTTCTGTATGTTGTATATCATTTCAGGGGCGACACCAGAGTATCTAGCAGGGCACTATATGCTACAGGGTTCTTCATCTATGTTACCGGTCATGGCCCTTGCACCCAAAGAAAAAGAACGCATCTTAGACATGTGTGCTGCTCCTGGCGGTAAAACAACATACTTAGGTAAGTCGTTTAGTCTCTTGTTTTAGTCCTTCATGCTCTGTTTCTTCTTTGTTTGTTTGTTTGTTTGTTTGTTTGTTTGTTTGTTTGTTTGTTTGTTTGTTTGTTTGTTTGTTTGTTTGTTTGTTTGTTTGTTTGTTTGTTTGTTTGCCTTTAAATATGTTAATCATTTCTTTTTTCCTCTTCCTTCCTTCTTTCCTTTACTTCTTTCTTTCTTTTTTCTCCACCCATTTGTTTTTCATTCATTCATTTATTCATCCATCCATTCATTTACTCTTCCAATCCATTTTTTCCTCATCTCATCCTATCTCTTAATAAATTGCTCACTCAATTTTTACTCATTCCCATGTTCAGTTTTTCATTTATTTATTCCATTCACTTATTTAATCCCAGTTTTGTCTTGCTTTGTATTTCAGCTGCTCTAATGAAGAATTCTGGTCTCGTTGTTGCGAATGATGCAAACAAAGCCAGAACAAAAGCCTTAGTTGGCAACATCCACAGATTAGGTAAAACCTTCAACTTTTATTGATACCTGATAACCATTGGGATAATAATAATGATATCAGGGATTTCACAAGAAGCCAGCAACCAGCGAACTCCAGCGTTTACTTTCCATATATGAGCTTCTGAGAGCCACCTATTTTTAACACTCCACGTCCTGATTGTATGGCCCCATAATTGATACACTTGTCTAAATTAAGTAAACCATTTGCCTACCTGAAATTTTAATGAACCATGTGTTACAGTGGGTTTTTGTTTTTTCAATGTTTCAAAGTAAATCTGACTGACTGACTGACCCACTGACTGACCCACTGACTGACCCACTGACTGACCCACTGACTGACCCACTGACTGACCCACTGACTGACCCACTGACTGACCCACTGACTGACTGACTGACCGATTGACTGACTGACTGAATGAATGAATGACTTATTGACTGACTGACTAAATGACTAAATGACTTATTGATTGACTTCCACAGGTGTCACCAATACCATTGTTTGTAATTATGATGGCAGATCTTTTCCAAAGGTATTTTATGAACTGTCATGAAAACATAATGCAAATATTATATGAAATTTCGAATTTGGTAACCATTAAAAAGGGGGGATAAAAAACATTGTTACTGTCGAACAAAGCGCTTGTACCTTTTGATCCAGATATACACTAAATGATTAGTGACAAATTCATTATTAGAACTAGATTTAACAACAAAGAAAACATACATAGCTAATGTGAACTATTTACTTTTTGTTGTTGCGTTACATAAAAGTGTCATTTTGTAAAAGGAATGTGTGCGTTTGGTAACAAATTATGGATTATTTATTCAATGAAATCGCGAAATTTAACGGACTTTCATTACGATTTTTTTCGCAAATTCTCGAAAAATGCGACTTCCGAATTCTTGATCTTAAAGCGTTGCAAACATTTTATATAATAAGGTGTTTATTATCAATTTATTGCTGCCACAGCAAAAGAGCATTGAAATTCAAATTCAGTAGAGATTAGCAAACGAAGGAAGCTATAGCATCCCCTCTTCCCACCATTTCCTATGCCCCTGCTAGATCTACTTCTATTGGACACCTGTCTTCTTGTTTCTCAGGTTATTGGTGGTTTTGATCGGGTACTTCTAGATGCTCCATGTAGTGGTACTGGTGTAGTGTCAAAGGATCCTTCAGTCAAAGTTAATAAGGTGAGATAAAAAGTAAAATACTAAAGAGTACTTAGGGAAGTATAACATGTTGGAGGTGGATCCAGGATTTTGTTCAGGGAAGGGTGCGGGGCACAGAGTCAGCCCAGGGGGTGCAACCCTCAGAATCAAAGAAAGAAAACATTTCGCATTGGGTATCTTCAAAATAGGAGACAAAGTTGCTCCGACGGGGGTGTGCACCCCTGCATCCCTCCCCTGGATCTGCCCCTGCTGCTCCCTAAAATTAACCATGTTTGAGTTTTGAGAGAGAGAAACCATGAAACCAAAGGAGAAACCTAACAAACTCGCCTCCTGTATGTTGTGTCAAGTCCAGGAATGGGGATTTTGCACACCTTGCGTTACATTTCAAATATCGCTTCTCTGGTCCCGAAAATGTCATATCTGGAAAGAGCATCCTAAAATTAGTAAATTTTGAAATTTTGAGGGAAATCAAATAAATACGAACGAAGTTATGAATTTTTAAAAGTGACCTTTTTTATAAGGAAATGTATGTGGTGGGCAACAGCTTGCCCACCAAGACAATTTTCCATACATTTCTTTATAGAAAAGGTCATCTTTAAAAATTCATAACTTCGTTCGTATTTATTTGATTTCCCTCAAAATTTCAAAATTTACTAATTTTAGGATGCTCTTTCCAGATATAATATTTTCGGGACCAGCGAAGCAATGTGTGCAAAATCTCCATTGAACCCGAGACCCAAGACCACAGAGGTTTGAGTTTGAGTTTGTTAGGTCTCTTCTTTGATTTAAGTTTTTTTTTTTTTCAGTATTCTCCAGTTTTTGTGACTTTTATCAGCCCTGGGGTTGTTTCAGGGTTTAATCTGTAAGATGTTAGTTGTACCCCATATTTTAATCCACTCACTTCATCTCTTGTAGTCAGAGAAAGACATCTTAAGATGCTCCCACATACAGAGAGAACTTCTTCTGTCAGCCATAGACTCTGTTGATGCCAAGTCTTCTACAGGAGGGTTCATTGTATATTCTACTTGTTCTGTAATGGTAAGTACATGATCTCTGTCTAGTATTGGGTAGAGTGGAGGCATTTGTTCTGTTGAGGTTGGGATACTCTTTGTTGACAAGTCCCTGGGTTACAGTACTTACTGCTGACCCCTTGCAGCACTTCAGAATGCAGCTCAATTTGGAGGACAAAATAATAGGTTCCAATTCTCATGAGATTGAAATTCTTTTGTTTTGTCCTCCAAATTGAGCTGCTTTGACGTCATGTGCAAGGGTCTGTCTATATGACGTGATATCATGTTATGTCACAGGTGCAACCCCTTCCTGTGACATGATGATTTTAATGATAAATTATTGTGGTCACGACAGAAATTTGTCCCTGCAACAGGTTGAACGAAACAAACTAGTTTAAATTCGTCAGGTGGCAGGGACGAAACGAATTCAACCTCCTTTGCAACATCTTGTGTACTTATTCGAGCAACCTGTCCCTGTGACAACTAGCTCCTAGATACGAAAATCACTCATTATACAATGCCTTATTTTCCACGTTTGACATCAAAGTTATATTCTTTCGATTTTTTGGTTTAATGAAATTCAAAAGAATAAAATTGACGTCAAACGCGGAAAATAAAGTATTGTAGGATTTATTTTAAAAAGCCTACATTAAGATTGCCTACATTTCAATTGACATTAAAATTGCTTAGTATTCACAAGCAAGCGACCTGTTCCTGCGACTTCTCTTCTGATAGGGACACGCGTGAAAAATGTCTGCGCATGTTCTAAGTCCGCACGAAATTAGTCAAAAGCGTCTTAATATGCAAATTTGACTTTCACAATTGCCTGAAGAATAGTCTTTACAAAATGCCAAAACTTAAAGTCAGTTCTTGAAACTTAAGGCTTATTCTTTCATATTGTCTTTATTAATACAGTATCTTGGTCTCACAAAAGTATACCCGCGAACTTTTTTGTATACTTGGAGAAAACAAGCATTTATTTTCTCACTAAAACTCTTGTAAATTCTTGGAAAGCGTGCTGAAAGGCACGCATGCGCAAACGTTTTTCTCTAGTGTCCCTGATAGGTGCACATGGTGTAGCCAGGGTGCCTCGCCTTCATAGCGGCGCATTAGCAGTACATACAGTATGTATGGTCCTTAATGTTATTCCTTCCTTCTCTTTTATCTCGTGAAAGGTCGAAGAGAATGAATGTGTGATCGATTATGCTTTGAGCAAGCGGTATGTCAAGTTAGTACCGACAGGACTGGACTTTGGCAAAGAGGGATTTTCAAAGTAAGTATAAGCTAGAAAAAGTAAATAATTCATACCGTATTTTATGCCCTGACATATATAAGCCCAGATTTTAGGGACCCTGTCTTATAGATAAGCCCAGAGGTTGTTTCAGGGTTCAATCTGTGAATTAGCCATGCCCTGACTTAGATCAGCCCAGAGGTTGTTTCAGGGTTTGATCTGTGAGTTAGCCATACCCTGACTTAGATCAGCCCAGAGGTTGTTTCAGGGTTCAATCTGTGAGTTAGCCATGCCCTGACTTAGATCAGCCCAGAGGTTGTTTCAGGGTTTGATCTGTGAGTTAGCCATGCCATGACTTAGATCAACGCAGAGGTTGTTTCAGGGTTTGATCTGTGAGTTAGCCATGCCCTGTCTTATAGATCAGCCCAGAGGTTTCAGGGTTTGATCTGTGAGTTAGCCATGCCCTGTCTTATAGATCAGCCCAGAGGTTGTTTCAGGGTTTGATCTGTGAGTTAGCCATGCCCTGACTTATAGATCAGCCCAGAGGTTGTTTCAGGGTTCGATCTGTGCGTTAAGCATGCCCTGACTTAGATCAGCCCAATCGTTTTAGTGTTCAATGAAAATAATTCATGTTTGCTTGTTTTGTGTCATTTACTTCTAGATTCCGAGGTCGTCATTTCCACCCATCCCTTAAACACACGCGTCGCTTCTATCCACACGCACACAATATGGATGGCTTCTTTGTCGCAAAACTCAAGAAATTTTCTAACAAAATACCTGGAGAAGGTAAGTGAAAACTAACTGTGAAGCAGATATAGATATAAGTAGCTTACAGCAGACTCATCGCAGCGCTTCTCTAACAGCTGCGTCAATACGAGGAAAGATGTTTTTAATAATTAAGGAGTTATCTTAATATCAAAATATTTTAAACTTGGAAAAAACATTTAAACGAGGCCACAGAGGCCAGGAGTGTCTTTTTCATAGAAATCTTTTAAAATTCAAATCGCAAAAAAATTCTGCAGACTTTGGTAATATTTATCTCAAATTTGGCCAGATTGCTCAATCTTGCATCCTTGTTTGGATGACAGTGACGATTTCATTAAAATATTTGTCTAAAAGACGATAGCAAAATTACGCCTTTATGAAAATGGTGTATCCTTCTTGGAAGTGTGAACAACCAAGTTGGTCTTAGTAAATATACTTTTTCGTTATTGATTGACTGATTGATTGATTAATCATTAGAGCCAAAAGTAAACGTTTCTGAAGTTTCCACGAATCAGGAAGGAGAAGGAGAAGGAGAAGAAGAAGGAGAAGAAGGAGGAGGAGAAGGAGAGGAAGAGTGTGATGTAAGTGATGAAGACAAGGAGAGGGAAACTTTACAACAGAACGACGAGAAGAAAATGAAACAATCCCCAAAATCCGTCAAGGCGGCGAAACCAGATAAACCAGACAAACCAGTTAAACCAGCTAAATTAGACAAACCAACCAAACTACACAAACCAGTTAAACCAGCTGAACCAGCCAAACTAGACAAACCAGATAAACCAGTCAAACCCGAGAAACTAGAAAAACCAGTCAAGGCAGGTAAAACAGCCAAAGTAGTCAAGAAACAATTCAAAAAGTCCAAAACGCCCAAATAGAATTATTTCTTTAATGAATTACCATATATTGTTTATATATCTCACGACAGCAGCCTTTTTACCTTGATCATAGGTTCCTTTTATGTCAAAAACCATTTCTATGGCTTCCTATAGATAATGAAATTACAATAAACATCTTGCACCAATTTGAATCTAATATCTTTGAATTGAATTTTCAGTTCTAGTTTTAGTCTTAGAAATTAAGGTCAAAGGTGTTCTTATTGGCCGGAAACAACAATCGTCTTTTTTGCTTCTCTTCCTCCTTGCCATCATGCTGCTTTCGTTTCAACTTGGTCCTTGGTCCTTGGTCCTTGGTCCTTGGTCCTTGGTCCTTGGTCCTTGGTCCTTGGTCCTTGGTCCTTGGTCCTTGGTCCTTGGTCCTTGGTCCTTGGTCCTTGGTCCTTGGTCCTTGGTCCTTGGTCCTTGGTCCTTGGTCCTTGGTCCTTGGTCCTTGGTCCTTGGTCCTTGGTCCTTGGTCCTTGGTCCTTGGTCCTTGGTCCTTGGTCCTTGGTCCTTGGTCCTTGGTCCTTGGTCCTTGGTCCTTGGTCCTTGGTCCTTGGTCCTTGGTCCTTGGTCCTTGGTCCTTGGTCCTTGGTCCTTGGTCCTTGGTCCTTGGTCCTTGGTAGTTCATGGAAGGAATCATTTCCACCCTTTCTTCCCTTGGTAAAACAACATCTTCTCTTGAAATTTTCCTTGAACAACATCTGTGAAAAACGTTATAGAGTCGCTTGCGAAATTGACTCGAAACGATGCCATAAACAAATGGGTTACAACAGCAGTAAAGCAAAAATGTTTCGTCTGAAAACTTAAAAAACACTCGACTTATATCGTAATTTTCGAAAACCTTAGCTATCCAACCAATATGACCTGGTAAAGTAAGAATAGTGTGCAAGAGAACAATTATCACAGAGATTTTGATGACTTCCACGTCTCTCTTTCGCGTCATTTTGAGCTGGTTAATTCTGTCAATGTTCAAGCCACACTGGGGAGCTTTGTGTCGTTTTAAGTACAAGACAATCCTGGTGTAAGAGACGGTTAAAATGGCCAAAGGGATAACATACTGGACCACTGTCAAAGCGATTGTGTAAACTTGGTTGTAGTTCTGTGATGACCAATGTTCAATGCAGCTTGTTCCAGACTTGTTAGACGTTAAGATTACATACAAAGGTATGACGTACAAATGTGCCAGCACCCATATTACAGCGATGCTACCATAGATGTGTCTTCTTCTAGGCTTGGCTTTGAAAGGGTTCAAAATGGCACGGCATCTGAAGACAGCTATGGCGGTCACAGAGTACAGAGCAACATGAATGCCTACAGTAGTAGCTGGATAAACTATTTTGCAGATGAGAACAGAAACAGGTATTTTAAAGAAATAGAGCGAATATCCTGGCAGTGTGAAAATGGCACCAAAACTCAAATTACAAATGAAATGTTTATGTGGGCTTTTTTGTTTGGTTTTGTTGCTGTAAACAAATACAATGACGAGGAAATTGCTGACAACCGCTATGAAGAGGAAGACGATGTTGTATATCAACTTTATTTTCCATTCCAATGTCTTGTATTCCGTCGTATCGTTTGTTACTTTTGGTAGAAAGCTTGTCTCCGAGTCGAGATGTGTACTGGTGTTGTTCATCCTTGGTGAGGACTTTTTCACTTTTACCCTTGACGTTCAATGTTTCTTGGTATTTGACGCGGTTTTGCTTCTTGAAGAGAAATTACTCAAACTCCAAAAAACTCCTGAAGTCAATTCTGCAAACCAGGAACTAAATCAGTCTAAGCTTTCTCCTTGATAGTTAACATCGTTTAATAAGAATTGACAGATCTTTTCTAAGGTGTATTGAGACAAGTTATTAATATGTGCATAACAAGTTGTTTGAGATGATCTTTGCTTTAGGCTGGAAGTTAAGGGAATATATGATTAGAAAGCAGAATATGTCAAAAGCAACGCAAAAGACTGTACGTAGACTATATGCATTTCCTAAATTTAGAATTTCCGTTTTAATTAATATAAATCTTATATTTTCGGAACGAATGGTGTTCGCCGTATCTCAAATTTATAAAAGATAAAGAAGAAAGAAAGAGAGAGAAAGAAGGAAGGAAGGAGAGAAGGGAGCAAGAAAGGAAGGCATCTAAGAATGCAATCAAGGATAAGGAAGGAAGGAAAACATTTTCATAACACTTTAATTTCTACATTAACAAGTTCTTTATTTTTCTGCCTAGTTTCTTACAGCTGGTCACTCCTATTATAAAACTGAGACAAGCTACATTATTCATTGTCTAGGCAAGCTGTTCATGAAATTAATTTCTCCGTAATACTTATCAAACAGACGAATTATGAAGAAAGACTTGACCAATAGCTCATACCTTAATTTTAAGAAAGCATTTATTTATTTTTCTTAGCTTTTTTTTTTCTTACATTTTCAAAGTTAGCGGAAATAGGGGGAAAACTGTTTTCTAGTCCTCGTCCTCGTCCTCGTTCTCTTTCTTGTTCTGCATGCTCCTTTTCCTACTCGTTCTCCTCCCTGTCATCCTTGTGTCCTCTTGTCTTTGTTTCCCTAACCGAAAAAACGCTTCCGTTATCAGATATTTTATGTACATCAAGTTCTTGGAAGCAGTTATTTTTTCTCCCGCTTTCTTCCCTTGGCAAAACAACATTTCGTTTTGAACAACATCTGTGGAAAAAGTTATAGAGTCGCATGCGAAATCGATTCGAAACGATGCCATAAACAATTGGATTTTGGTATTAGGTAGGCCTATTTGCGAGATAAACCACGGTATCTTTCATTTGTCGAAATATCGCTCCATTTCTGAGGAAAACGAGAAAAACGAATTTGTCAATAATTGACCCTCCAAAGTTGTTAGCCTTTCGTAAGCCTTTAGCCCGTGCATTTTTAGAATGCGTCATTGTGCGGGAATATAAACAAACCGAAGGGAAACCCAACAACTCACGTTCGCTTCTTCAGTAAATTTAAAAGAAGACAAGTGTTGAAAAGCTTGCAGCTACTGAAACATTCGCATTATGTATTTCTACACGTAACAAGATATTCGCAAGCTTTCTATTTCTAGAATTAAAGTGATAACTGTTAAAAAATACTGTTTGAATATGTTAATTCATGGAACATGTTATAAAGCGGCCGGTCAGAATAAGGCATACCGTATAATATTCACAGAATAAAAGCTTAGCATCTATACGAACACGTAGCTAGTATTAGAATTTAGGTAAGTTCCCTTCAAATGTAAAGGGAGTTCGCTGCGTCGAATACGACTCCGTACGTCTCCACAATTCAGTTTTTATTATTGAGTATTATGAGAATTCATATCAGCTGAATTATTTGTCAGCAACTCAAACTTACTCGATTAGAGCAGCACAACTCGCGTCGCTAGAACTCTTAGGGGAATCCAAAGCCTGTCAAAATGATTAAATTTCTCAGTATTGCTTTTAATATATGTATATTTCGGTTTCTAGTTTTTATAACTATTTAAAGTGCATTGTAGGTTTTTTTTAGTATATTTTAAATTTTTATATGGCTTTCTTATTGATATCATATTATCACATAATCAACCATTATTATTGTTATTATTATTACTATAATCATCATTATTATTATTTTCAAAAACTCATGAATAATTAATGAGCCTTTGGTCCAACTGGAGCGCCCATACACCAATCTTCATTAGTATTCAACTGGTCTTTATAGAATACTAATGAGGGGGCGACTTTATCAGAGATAAAGGTGCCTCCAAGTTTAGGTGAAGACTTAAATCCTCATCAAGGACAGTCTCACATACGATCACCGACGACCCACGAAAATTAGTTCACTAGCAATCCTGTCTTCAGACTGGCATGCTCTCTTCAAAATGTGCGAGCCTTTTTAGAGTTGACTGAGTACACGTGACAGTGACGTACAAACTTCTATCAATGTATAAAAGTCTATGTTCGTGACGTGTATGCGCGACCACAGGTTTGTGAAGTAATAATGAGTTTTTGAAGTAGTTCAGTAAACTCATAGTTCAAGTTTTATCAGGTCTATTATTATTATTATTATTATTATTATTATTATTATTATTATTATTATTATTACTATTATTATTATTATTATTATTATTATTATTATTACTATTATTATTATTATTATTATTATTATTATTATTATTATTATTATTATTATTACTATTATTATTATTATTATTATTATTATTATTATTATTATTATTATTATAAGAATTTGGAAAAGAATGACAGAATGAAGCCGGTAAAAGAGCATTAGAGTGAAATCACTAAACCCGTGAAATAGATATTAGACTAATAATAAAGGATTATTAACCGAGCGCGAGGTCTGTACGGGAAAATATCAGACCGAGGTCTTGACAGTACGGACCGAGCGCAGCGAGGTCCGTACAAAAAAGACCGAGGTCTGATATTTTCTCGTACAGACCGACCAAGCGAGGTTAATAAATCGTTTATTATATGGCTGGTTTTTTTTTTTAGCTGCGTCGATAAAAAACACGCGAACTTCCGCGGTATCGCGCGAATATCGATTGGCCAGGTATCGATCGTTTCCAACTAGCAAAACACATAAAGTCAAACTGCCAAATCTTGCGTTTATTACATCAGGAAGCTGCTATTTTTTTACACAAAGAACTTTAAAGACCCTTCAGACCGATGTCACAGAAGTTCAAGCACTGATTTGAAATGTTTTTAAGTTGTTTTTTTAAAACAATCGTAATAAAACTAAGCTCATTCATCGAAGTGGAACAAACTAAACAAGAACTTGTTTAGCAGAGGAGCTATGTTTTCATATTGTTGGTTTTCAATAATGTAGTCAAAGATGGATCAAGAAGTATTTTTTTCTTATTTTTGCAATGCGAAAAATACGTTTAATCGAAGTCATGTCTGTCTTAAAGTGAACAAAAACAATTTTTGGACTTTAGCGACTTGTTAAAGAAGATTTAGCGAGGGAAAGCGAGGGAAGATTCTTAATCTTACGATGAAGTTTATTGACTGAAACTTTTTTATTGACTGAGAGAAAAAGTGGCCTGTAGACCAGAAAAACCTGATTATACTGCAAGAATGATATTTCAGTTCCGTAGAAAAACACTTCATATAAGGTAAATTCATTAATTTTAATTATTATTTCGTAAAAAAATCGACAAGAAATGTGTAAACTAGCTGGAAAAACTCTCAGACAAGCCAAGGACGTTGGTTCGCCAAACATTGTCAGAAAAACTTGGATAGTTTGTCGTTTTTACTGCATTCTAGATTTTTATCATCTTTTTCTTCTTTTTCATCTTTTAATTGTGAACCAAAAACCGATATTTGAGGCTTTGATTTTTTGTTTTTGGTCCAATTTCAAGAAAAAAGGCTAAGACTTAGTAAAAAGACTTGGTTCTTTGACAAAAAATATATTTGACGGCCAGCGAACCTAAGTCAAAACAAGATTTTGATGTCCACTTCGAGCTTGTCAGGGTAGTAAAATTTGCTCGGAGAATGGTCCTCTTCGTAGCTCATCATTTCTTTGTTCGCTTTTTGTTTTATTTTGCTTATAAATTTCTTGTTTAACGAGAAAAAATGTCAAATTTCGCGACGTAAAAATTGTAAACAAACTCGCAAATTTGATATGCGATCCGGACCGATTGTCATGGTAACGGTCTGAGATGGGAAAATCTCAGACCGGAAATCAGCCAATCAGAGCGCGCGTACTATCGTAGCCATATAATAATAAACAATTATTGGATGAGGTTGAGTATGATATCGCAAATTATCAAGACCAAGGCCGTGTTATCTGCCGAAGCCGTAGGCTGAGGCGGATAAAACGGCCGAGGTCTTGATATTTACGATATCATGAGAAAACCGAATTCAATAATTGTTTTATTATACATTTTGTAAACTAAGAATAAAGATTTAATTCTGCTGTCGAAAAAAAAAGCAAGCGTATTTTCATTTCCATTGTGACCTTGAGTGAACTCGACATGATAAATGTATTATCTGTCGAGTTTACACGATATCAGGAATTGGCTGAGGGCTCTCGACCAATCAAAATTGAGATACTGAGTAAAATGTATAATAAATAGAGATTATCACATGTTACAGTCAAAACGGCTCAAGCGTATCCTAGAATCCATTAATGAATTGATTATTCAAATATTGAGTTCATTATTCACTCTGACTCCAAACTTGAAAATAAATTATCTACTTGAGTTTTGATTGGATTCCTCAACAATAGACCTCTTTACCTTCGTATGCAAATTGCCCATTTCAGACCACATGTCCTTCCCTTGAGAAATGTTCTTTTGTTAAAATATTCACACATGAAAGAATTAACTCCCAAGAGTGGCATCACGTGGTCTGAAATGGGCACAACAAACAACGAAGGTAAAGAGGTCTATTGCCATGCCGAAGTAGAAAAACTCCCCAGAAAGACCATCCCTTAGAATTTAAGTTGCGAAATGAATGTGATGTTTGGAGTCTTCAGATTTTTTAATGAAAACGTAGAAATCATTAATGGAGCCTAGGGGGGCACGCTTGATCCGTTTTGACTGTAAGAGCCTGATATCGTTTTTATTCACGAGTTTCCCGTCATACCGCGAGCGAGTGAGCGATATGATAAGGAAAACGAGTGAATAAAAATGATATCAATTTGATTATTACACATTTAGGGTCGATACATAACACACAAGAAATATTTTATTGTTATAAATATCAGTTTACCGTTTACCGTGAAGGGATATCGTATCACTTCACTCATATGGTTTTAATTCACGGCTTTATTTCACGGATATCGACCCTAAATGTGTAATAAAACACTTTGGAAGCGATCCTACATTCAAATTGTCATTCAAATTGTCATTCAAAATTCCCCTTTGGTTACTTAGTTTGAGTGTTCTGTTAGCCAGCTACTCAATATCACTGGCAGCTTGTTGTTCGGTTGGTTAATAAGTTGCTCATTCATTTCGCTCAATCATTTTTGATCCATCAGTTTCAGAATGTTTTTAGTCTTTCTGGTTTAGTTGGCTAGTTAGATGGTTGCTTTGTTTGTTCGAATCGCTCTAGATCGGTCGGTCGGTCGGTCGGTCGGTCGGTTTTACTAGTAGGTTCCTCCTTAATCTTTCTGGTTCAATTGATTGATAGCTGAAAGTTGCTTCGTTGCATTGTTCGTCGATCGGTCGTTCGGTCAATCGCCATCGGCCGATCGGTGTACTAGGGTTACAGCTTCACCTCTTTTCACATATCCTTTTACTCCAACCATTTCCAAGTCTTCAGTAGCATTGTTCCCTTGCCCCTGTTCTGTTTGTAACACTCCACTTAGAGTCCTCCTTATCTTGAACATGCAAAAGAAAATGCTCCTAAACACTCGAAGGAATCGAGAGCGAAATTCACGAGATATTGTACCATAAACGAATGGATTACAACAGCAATGAAGCAACAACAGTTGTGCAGAAAACGTGAAAATAACTCTTGTTTTATCGTAGCTTTCAAAAACCAACAAGCCTATCCAAGCTATTTGAGCCGGTAAGGTAGAAACATTGTACAAAAGTACGATAATAAGAGAGATTTTGATGACTTCCATGTCTCTCTTTCGCGCCATTTTGAGCTGGTTAATTCTGCCACTGTTCAAGCCACACTGGGGAACTTTGTGTCGTTTCAAATACAAGACAATCCTTGTGTAAGAAACGGCCATAATAGTCAAAGGGATAACGTACTGGACCACGACTAAAGAGACTGTGTAGACCTTGTTTAATAGCTGTGATGGCCAGATTTCTTCACACCTTCCATGATGGTTTTTCATCGCTAAATAAACGGGAAGAAGACAAATATTTGCCAGAAGCCACAGTCCTGCCGCAGTGCAGCACGTCAATTTGATGGAGGGTTTGGTTTTGAACGGATGAACAATGGATCGACATCGAAATATTGCAATAGTTGTCATTGTAAGCATGCTCACCATTTGGGTACTGGAGAAAAACGGACCTTGAAGTTTGCAATACCAATTTGAAGGTGGTATGTTGAAGTGGAAGACTAAGAAGTGTAGTAACACGGAAAGGATATCAGCTACACTAAGGTTAGCAACAAGGATCTCGAATGGTGTCTTTCGGCGTTCTCTGGTAGTGTAAATGACCGCAAGAACAAAAAAGTTCCCAATGACAGCAACGACAAAAAAGGTAATGTCTATACCAAGCTTCGCTTTCGACTCCAGGTCATTTGATTTCGAATTAGAGTTGAAAAATATAGAGCTGTTACTATCTCCCCGAGAACTTGAGCTGTTAGCCATTTCTTCTTTCTTCCAATAGAGAGTTTAAGAATCCGTTTACGGCAAACGTGAAACGTCAGTTGACAAGTGAAAAGTTCTTTAAAATTAGTAAAAAGGAATCGCAAAAATCTCCAAGTCGTAGATAAACAAAATAATATTTCTTTTTGTTAAGAAAGTTTGCAAAAGGTAAAGTGAAATACAGGAAAACGAAGAAAACTTGGTCACGTTTGCCGTTTGCGGGAGAAAAAAAACGGGAATCTTAAGCTCTCTAATGTAAGTGATTTGGCGCCAGTTTCTAAAATAATCAATCACGTATACGTCAATCTATATCTTCTTGACATGTCATTTTCGTACCAGAGGCGGCCTGTGATTCACGCTATTGTCACGAATAGCTAAAGTTGAGAAATTTGATCAATGAATAGAATCAACTCGTAAACTCAGCTGTCAGTTTTGTGGAAATTGGAAGCATAATAAGTAATTTGGTGTTCAAATAAGGAAGCAGTCAGGATCAATAAGAAGAATTCTAACTTCAGTCTTACCATTTCTCTTGCATTTTCTTTCATTTAAAAAATCGTAAAGTTATTCGAAATGGTACAAAAATCTATGATCTCCTCTGGAAAAGATATCATGCCAGCGAGAAATTTTGAAAAGCTAAGTTGAAGTTGCCTCTAGAGACATGTCTGATAAAAATGCATGGTAAAAAATGTATCCATTCAGTATGGTACGATCACATATACATTTCAAACTGAATGCCTTCGTCAGCGCGGCCTATAAAGGATAGCAAGAACCGACACTGAATTCTAAATTTCTCAGTCTACGCTTAGTTATCGCGTTGAAACACTGATAATTCATGTTTTGAGGTACTTTTTAACGTTTTGTCCTGGTTTTTAGTTTTGCATACATTAAATACTCAGATTTGTCACCCCAGCTGATTGCTAAGTAAAGTAAACACTTACGACAGTTAAGAGAAAACGCGACCAAAATGGACACATTTGACTTCCTGTTTTCCGTCTCGAGTCATTCTAGGATTATCTAGGTCGAAAATTACGGGAAAATGCTTATCCTTGTCCTTGTCCTCGTCCCTGTTATCATTTCCTTGAGTCATCCTTATCCTTGCTTTGTATACGTGGCCAGGAATAGCGGCCATTTGAGCCTGCAGTAAAGCAGCGTTTTCCACCATGAGTATATCAAAATGGCAATGTCTTTTTAAAAAGTTGAGGAAGAATAGATTTTTTGAAAACCGTTAAGATTTTTTTGGGGGGAATAGACCATTTAACGGTTGTCATCGATCAATCTCAGCCTCGATAGTGTGTAATATATTCTTTAGAATTTGACTACAGCTCACGGTAATTTAAGGAATGTACACATTATCAAACAACAGACCATTTTCGAGATGCACGAGCGCTTTCAAAAATATCTGAAAAAAATATTGAAACACTTAAGGTGGCTTCCTATAGTATTTTTCAGACTATACCTTTCATTTTCATTTGGCTTATTCATAGTCTTAACTTATACCTATATATTTGATTTTTGGACCAGTTATAGAGCTAAGATGAAATTTTAAAATGATGTTAATTTTAGCTTGATTGACGTTACCTTGGCAACGATAAACAAATATTGTTGAAATTGACGTTCAATTTTACCCGACTAACATGTTCAAATTGCTGTCAGAATAACTTTCAAACGGATGCATATTGGTAGAATCAGTGATTAGAATAAAATCTATCATGCGTAAATGCAAGTGCTAGCTCCCTTACGAGCTTCTTCAAGTCTGAATAAATTATCAGCTGCTAACGTTGCTAGCTAGAATATAATCTACGACGGCGACGTCAACCGGAAGTGTAAATAATTTCACTTTGGGTTTCTGTTCATTGGGGATTTCATTCAAAACATTGTCAGTAAAGTCAACTTATCCACAGGGAAGACAGACTTTGAAAACGCGAAACCCAAAAGTGAAGTTATTACCACTTCCGGTTGACGTCGCCGTCGCAGATTTTGCAAATCTTAAGGTCGCTACTAGTGACCTAAAGCACCAGGACGGAAGGACGAGGACGGCGACGTAAAGTCTGAGAAAGGACTAGGTCGAGATCGCCGTCGGTTTTCAAACAACGTAACACTTAAGCACCAGGACGGGAAACCAAGCAAAAGTTCACAAATCAAAATACTAACAAGGTGACGCCAGCACGTTTTCAGTACGGGATTTCGTGCGCGCGCCGTCTTCCTTGCTGCTGCAGTCCTCGCTAAAACGTGAAAAAGCACCAAGTGACGTTCAGGAGAAGACGGCAACGGCAAGGACGACGGCGCGCACTAGAAAAACCGTTTTGAAAACGTGCTGGCATCATCGTTCGCCGTCGCCGTCCGCTCCCGTCGTGGATCTTAAGGTCTCTAATGTTACGTCACGAGAGGACCGACGGCGTTCTCGACCTAGTCCTTTCTCAGACTTTACGTCGTCGTCCTCGTCCTCCCGTCCTGCTGCTTAACGTCCCTAATGACAAGGGATGAAACTTCAAGAATTTTTCGTTCTATCTGCGCCCTCGGAAGCGGAAATAACTACTAGCACCGGGAATGAGCGTCTTCCCTTTAAAGCTTTGGAAGATAGCAGTAACAATGAAATTCCTTCAAGTTATTATAGATACAGAAAAAAGTTATTATAGATGCAGTAAAAGCATCGATTTTGATGACTACCTGTCAAATTTAGAAGACTCCATTTCACTTCCGTCCCCCCTTACTCGAGGTGCAGATAGAACGAAAACAAGCTCTTTATTTGTTGCCATTTTTTCAAGATATAAGTCTATGCTGAGTTTTTCTGTCCACACAGAACGTTAGACAAACTTTCCAAGCATCGGGATTTTGAGTTTTAAAGCTTTTAAGTTAAAACTATCGAGCTGAAATAAAATATTAGTAAATAAACTTTATTTAGACACGCTAGCCCCGTCAACTAAAGCTGATTTCCAAGGGCGTGTGGATAAAAATTACAATATAAAAGTTAATATTATGCATGCTAACTAGTTAATAATACACAAAACATTTCTATATATGATATTAAGTAATATGAAATTTGAAGTAAATAATTAAGTTCTTAAGAAAATTTAAGAAATAGATAGGGTGCCGGTGAGTGGCAACTCCAGCCTTAAATGAGGGTAATGATTTACAATTACGTAAATTCTCTGGAACGGAATTCCAGACTTTTGCCCCATCATATGAAAAACTCTTTTTACCGTTCTCTGTTTTAGGAAGAAGTAACTGTAGCGGTACTGGAACCCCTTAACTTATAATCACTAACGTGCTGCTTTTAAGTAAAGAGATCTGCAAGACAAGATGGTGCCATGTCATTAACTATTCTAAACATATGCTTGGCCTTTGTTTATGCTCTTTGAATTTCATAAATTACCCAACCTAGAGCTTTCAGAGCTTCTTGGTGGGGGGGTTTCATTACGGTCATATGTGTATTGATTCTTGCAGATCTATTTTGTAATTTCTGCAGACGTTTTGAAAGACCTTCACCAAGGGTGTCCCATACCTCACTACAGTAATTAAAATGGGGTTGGACTATTGAATTATGTATAGTGACCAGAGTTTCTCTGTCCACAAAGTCTCTTATTTTCCTAATGGCTCCTATACCAGACGTAATGTTTTTGGCTATGCTATCAACATGCTTATCCCAAGACAGAAATTGGTCAATTTCGACACAAAGAACCGCTTACTATGGGTAACTTGTTTTAAGGAATTTTGACCAATCTCTATGTTAGACTGGGCAATGAGAGTACGTATATTATAGTGAGAGAAGAAATTCAGTTTTTGCCACATTGAGGCTCAATTTGTTGTGAGGTCAATACATTTGTATTTTATTTTGTTTCCCTTTAATTTTCTATCAGATGTTAGTCTGAACAAAAAGAAATACTTCTATATATATATATATATATATGTATTTATGTATTTAAGGCTACATACACCCGCTGACAACTGATTCAAATTACTTGATGAAAGCAAAATGGCTCTTTAACGAGATAATGAAATTTGAATTTTACCATCTTGACAAGTTTTCGAAAGAAAAAGGAGGAAACCAACCTTCGCACAATAAATATAAATTCGGAAACGGAAAAACCTCTGAAAGTAATTTTTTAAACATTGTAGAGAATTAACTAAGAATATTGTAATAGATTGTTGAGGATAATACCACACTGAAGGTCTAACTATTTGTAGATATTTTTAATGCAAGAGAGGACATTCTACTAATGAATGGCTTATCTACTCAGATCTTCTTTGATTTAGTCGTTTGATCAATTGGTCGGTGCTTGGTTACTTGGCCAGTAGTTCGGTCCGGTGGTTTTTGGTCGTTTCTTCGGTTCAGTTGGTTGGTTAAATGATTCTTTTCCTGACTCGTTCTACGGCCGATCGATCGATTAACGTTGTCCTAGTGATAGGTTCCTTAATTTGTAATGGTGGGTTGGTGTTTAGATGGTTGGCTTATTCAAGGTACGTTCGTCCGTCCGTCTTCGTTCGGTCCATCGGTTGGTGTAGTAGGTGTGGTTACAGCTTCACCTCTTTTCACATATCCTTTTATCTCAACCATTTCCAAATCTTCAGTAGCATTGTTCCCTTGCCCCTGTTCTGTTTGTAACACTCCAGTTTGAGTCCTCCTTATCTTGAACATGCAACAGAAAATGCTCCTAAACATTCGAAGGAATCGAGAGCGAAATTCACGAGATATTGTACCATAAACGAATGGATTACAACAGCAGTGAAGCAACAAAAGTTGTGCAGAAAACTTGAAAATAACTCTTGCTATATAGTAGCTTTCAAAAAAAATCCAGCCTATCCAAGCTATTTGAGCCGGTAAGGTAGAAACATTGTACAAAAGTACGATAATAAGAGAGATTTTGATGACTTCCATGTCTCTCTTTCGCGCCATTTTGAGCTGGTTAATTCTGTCACTCTTCAAGCCACACTGGGGAACTTTGTGTCGTTTTAAATACAAGACAATCCTTGTGTAAGAAACGGCCATAATAGTCAAAGGGATAACGTACTGGACCACGGCTAAAGAGGCTGTGTAGACCTTGTTTAATAGCTGTGATGGCCAGATTTCTTCACACCACCGAATACCATATTTTTCCCTGACAACACTACCTGGAATGAGACAAAGATTTGCCAGAAGCCACAGTCCTGCCACAGTACAGCACGTCAACTTGATGGAGGGTTTGGTTTTGAACGGATGAACAATGGATCGACATCGAAATATTGCAATAGTCGTCATTGTAAGGATGCTCACCATTTGGATACTGGAGAAAAATTGAGCAACAAGTTTGCAATACCACTTTGAAGCTTGTATGTCGACGTGGTGTATTATGAAATGTAGTAACACGGAAAGGATATCAGCTACACTAAGGTTAGCAACAAGGATCTCGAATGGTGTCTTTCGGCGTTCTCTGGTAGTGTAAATGATTACAAGGACAAAAAAGTTCCCAATAACAGCAACGACAAAGATGGTAATGTCTATACCAAGCTTCACTCTCCTATCTTGCTCATTTAAGTTGGAATAACTTTGATTAGAGTTGGAAAATGTAGAACTGTTGCTATTGCGGAGAAAACTTGAGTTATTCACCATTTCTTCAATGCAGATGATCTGGCGCCGCTTTCTATTGACGACTCTTAAAACTCCAATGTATGCGGGCTTAGCCTCGAATCCAAGACTTGTTTTTATTTTGTTATTCTAATTTCTTAGCACAGTCGTTAGCATATGGGCGTGGAAAAAACTTTATAACTTCAAGACGCATCACTCAAACTATATTTTTTTTTCTGGCCAGCCCACAGCTCACCTCATGTAGAATCTATACTGAGAATATTGTCAGATGTGTCATAGGCACTTTAAAAAGACTCAACGATAACAGACTACGTTTCGTTATCATCTCGACAACATCTTCAGGGTTACTAAAGGATGACTTGATAGGAATGCAAGTATAGAAAAAAATCTTTTGATTCCAATATATCTGCATATTGGCAATGTTTATCAATATATATCTTAGTCTAATACTCCAGTTTCACATTGGGTGGAAACCGCTGTTTTTGAAGAACACAGACTCATTTGCACAGGCTTAACCTCGTTTATAAGTCATCTATTCAAATACACCATTAAAAGTCCGTGGGATTGGTATTATTCAACTTGCACATTCTTTACATTACAGTTGGCTGTTGCTAATGATTTGCAAAAGTCATCGAATGTGTATTCCTGAAACTGGTGTATTCCAATTTGTAGCAGAAGCGGAGTCAAATTACAGTGATCAGTTCAAAGCTTCAGGTGCAATACAGCTAGCAGGTTGACACTATATATCAAGTACTATTATTTTTACGACGGAAAAGGTGTAAATTTGTACATAAAAGGATATGATATTTCAACTTAACTAAACTCTCAAGAACAGTCCATGAAGAAAGTGCAATGTTAATTACAAACATGATGGTAGTTTGCATATGTCATCTAAACATAAATTTGGTTAAATTTGCTTCAATAGACAAAAGTCGAGAGACAAAAGTCGTATATTAAGTGACTCTCGAGGACACTCGAACGGTGAACACTTTTTTTCACACTTTTTTTCTCCTTTACCCTTGTGTGAATCGATTGGAAATAAGATTTATTTTGAACAATAAGATTATTTGAGTTCAGTGCTTCATTTTCAGAAGGTTTGAAGCAGTAGAAAGTTCATAAAATGAAAAATATAAAAATATCAAGTGTTCATGGTTCGAGTGTCCTCACTTTAAATTGTCGAAACGCCGAAATGTTAAATTTTTTGAGCGTTAAGTGGGACGACGATGAAAATTGAACTTTTTCCAAACAAGAGAAAGAGAAACCCGATGTTAAAAAATGAAAAAATAGAAAAACAATAATTATAGAACCAAATGGTCGAAGCAGCAGAAACTTGATAACAATTTTGATGAAGATCAGAAATACTTTAATTTTTGACATGTTTCGACGTAGTCAAACGCCATCATCAGAAATGAATGTTGGAGTGCAGTACATAACTATATATAGAGTGAATTAACAAAAGATATGAATAATTAACGTAATATTAAGTACAATAAGTGTGAAAGAAAAAGAAAAAAAGAAAAAAAAAACAACTTTTCAAACGGCTATGTAACAATAACATCAAGATTAACATTGTTTTTTCCAGTTACAAAATTAGATCGATGTTTGGTGTGAAAGACTCTATCCCTAAGGAGCTCAGATCCTTTGTTGTGTATAAATTTACCTGTTCAAGCTGTGGGGCTTGTTATGTCGGTGAGACTTCACGACATTTTGCAACAAGAATCAATGAGCATCTTAAAACGGATAGGGTCTCGCACATTTACAAACATATAATGTCATCGAAGGTGTGTCTTGCTCAATGCTCGCCTGAGTCTTTTTGCATTTTAGATAGGGCGAGGAATAGCTACGAGCTTAAGATTAAGGAAGCTATTCACATCCTTTGGGAAAAGCCCACTTTAAATCAACAACTTTCTCACTTTAACTTAAAACTATCCTTATAATTGTTACTTATTGTCAGAATTTTTTTTTTTTTTCTTTCACACTTATTGTACTTAATATTACGTTAATTATTCATATCTTTTGTTAATTCACTCTATATATAGTTATGTACTGCACTCCAACATTCATTTCTGATGATGGCGTTTGACTACGTCGAAACATGTCAAAAATTAAAGTATTTCTGATCTTCATCAAAATTGTTAGAAAAACAATAGTTATTCAAATTGGTCGCCATATTTCGATTCGATGTATGGGCTTTTTGAAAACCGCGAAAGCTGCTTCTAGTGAATTGCATTTACTGACAGTGGAGTTCTTTAAGAACAGCTGTTAGTATGTGTTCATATTGTGAAGTTAAGTTGATCAGCCTTGCTGACGTGTTTCGTATATTATTGTCCGATTGCCTTAAAATAATTGTTTTTTTCTATAATTTTTTTCTATTAATTATTTTGTTATTCCATAGCTGTAATCTGCCAGTGGACTATAAGGAAGTGGCGCTTTAAAAAAGTTATTTATTATTATTATTAAACTGAAACATCGTGGAAGATGTTGGAAATTGTACTGATGCTTTCGAACGTTAGAGTTTCTAAGTAAAACAAACTTCAAAACACAACTCACATTTTGGATTTTATTGTTGATCGAGTGTCTTTATAAGCATTTCTTGACAATTTCTAAACAGCATTTTACTACTATCTTAAAGAATTTACCAACAATTACTCATTATTATTATTATTATTATTATTATTATTATTATTATTATTATTATTATTATAATTATTATTATTATTTTGTAATAGATAAAATACTCGGACTTTTGGCGATAATTTAGGAAATTAGCGGATTTTAAAGAATATGGAAAAACGACTGTAGGCAGGAGATTTGTCGACAGTTATATACTTTCGACCGATTGCAATAGCAACGAACAGTCACAGGTACTTCGATTCATATCTTTCATTAGTCTGATGCCATTTCGTACCAAAGGCGGTGAAAGAATCGACTTGTGTACTCAGCTGTCTGGAAACGAGTGTTATTTGGTGTCGTTTAAATAAAAGGAAGCATTAATTCGGACTCACTTTCTAACATTCTTATTTTTTTCTCGTTTAAGATTATAAATTAGTCGAAATGATGTGAACAATCAACTGAATGTTTGCACTAAAATAGAGTTCAGAAAAAATTCTTGCCTTGAGTACTTTGCCTTATACATCCTTTTTCGTCTAACTGATGGCAAGAATGAAAGAAAAAACTTTCTCAGATATTAACTATCGAGCTGAAATGAAATATTCAGGTTTTGAGGTCAATACATTTGTATTTTATCCTAATTATTAATCCTTAGCATGTCTCAAAGTTTATATACACCCGCTGACAACTGATTCAAATTAATTACTTGAGGAAGTTAAGGCGAGAGATGGCTCTTTAACGAGATAATGAAATTTGAATTTTACCATCTTGACAAGTTTTCGAAAGAAAAAGGCGGAAACCAACCTTCGCACAATAAATATCATAAATTCGGAAACGGAAAAACCTCTGGAAGTAATTTTTTAAATATTTTAGAGAATTAACTAAGAATATTGTAATAAATTGTTGAGGATAATACCACACTGAAGGTCTAACTATTTATAGATATTTTTAATGCAAGAGAGGACACTCTACTAATGAATGGCTTATCTACTCCGCTCTTCTTTGATATAGTCGTTTGATCGATCGGTCGGTGCTTGGTTACTTGGCCAGTAGTTCGGTCCGCGGGTGGTTTTTGGTCGTTTCTTCGGTTCAGTTGGTTGGTTAAATGGTTGCTTTCTTGACTCGTTCTACGGCCGATCGATCGGTTAACGTTGTCCTAGTGATAGGTTCCTTAATTTGTAATGGTGGGTTGGTGTTTAGATGGTTGGCTTATTCAAGGTACGTTCGTCCGTCCGTCTTCGGTCCATCGGTTGGTGTAGTAGGTGTGGTTACAGCTTCACCTCTTTTCACATATCCTTTTACCCCAACCATTTCCAAGTCTTCAGTAGGACTGTTCCCTTGCCCCTGTTCTGTTTGTAGCACTCCAGTTTGAGTCCTCCTTATCTTGCAGATGCCACAGAAAATGCTCCAAAAAATTCGAACAAATCGAGAGCGAAATTCACGAGATATTGTTCCATAAACGAATGGATTACAACAGCAGTGAAGCAACAACAGTTGTGCAGAAAACGTGAAAATAACTCTTGCTATATCGTACCTTTCAAAAACCAACCAGCCTATCCAAGCTATTTGAGCCGGTAAGGTAGAAACATTGTACAAAAGTACGATAATAAGAGAGATTTTGATGACTTCCATGTCTCTCTTTCGCGCCATTTTGAGCTGGTTAATTCTGTCACTGTTCAAGCCACACTGGGGAACTTTGTGTCGTTTCAAATACAAGACAATCCTTGTGTAAGAAACGGCCATAATAGTCAAAGGGATAACGTACTGGACCACGACTAAAGAGACTGTGTAGACCTTGTTTAATAGCTGTGATGGCCAGATTTCTTCACACCACCGAACACCATAATTTTCCCTGACAACATTACTGGGAATGAGACAAAGATTTGCCAGAAGCCACAGTCCTGCCACAGTACAGCACGTCAACTTGATGGAGGGTCTGGTTTTGAACGGATGAACAATGGATCGACATCGAAATATTGCAATAGTCGTCATTGTAAGCATGCTCACCATTTGGGTACTGGAGAAAAATGGAGATAGAAGTTTGCAATACCACTTTGAAGCTTGAATGTTGAAGTGGTATATTATGAAATGTAGTAACACGGAAAGGATATCAGCTACACTAAGGTTGGCAATAAGGATCTCAAATGGTGTCTTTCGGCGTTCTCTGGTAGTGTAAATGATTACAAGGACAAAAAAGTTCCCAATAACAGCAACGACAAAGATGGTAATATCAATACCAAGCTTCACTCTCCTATCTTGCTCATTTAAGTTGGAATAACTTTGATTAGAGTTGGAAAATGTAGAACTGTTGCTATTGCGGAGAAAACTTGAGTTATTCACCATTTCTTCAATGCAGATGATCTGGCGCCGCTTTCTATTGACGACTCTTAAAACTCCAATGTATGCGGGCTTAGCCTCGAATCCAAGACTTGTTTTTATTTTGTTATTCTAATTTCTTAGCACAGTCGTTAGCATATGGGCGTGGAAAAAACTTTATAACTTCAAGACGCATCACTCAAACTATTTTTTTTTTCTGGCCAGCCCACAGCTCACCTCATGTAGAATCTATACTGAGAATATTGTCAGATGTGTCATAGGCACTTTAAAAAGACTCAACGATAACAGACTACGTTTCGTTATCATCTCGACAACATCTTCAGGGTTACTAAAGGATGACTTGATAGGAATGCAAGTATAGAAAAAAATCTTTTGATTCCAATATATCTGCATATTGGCAATGTTTATCAATATATATCTTAGTCTAATACTCCAGTTTCACATTGGGTGGAAACCGCTGTTTTTGAAGAACACTGAGACTCATTTGCACAGGCTTAGCCTCGTTTATAAGTCATCTATTCAAATACACCATTAAAAGTCCGTGGGATTGGTATTATTCAACTTGCACATTCTTTACATTACAGTTGGCTGTTGCTAATGATTTGCAAAAGTCATCGAATGTGTATTCCTGAAACTGGTGTATTCCAATTTGTAGCAGAAGCGGAGTCAAATTACAGTGATCAGTTCAAAGCTTCAGGTGCAATACAGCTAGCAGGTTGACACTATATATCAAGTACTATTATTTTTACTACGGAAAAGGTGTAAATTTGTACATAAAAGGATATGATATTTCAACTTAATTAAACTCTCAAGAACAGTCCATGAAGAAAGTGCAATGTTAATTACAAACATGATGGTAGTTTGCATATGTCATCTAAACATAAATTTGGTTAAATTTGCTTCAATAGACAAAAGTCGAGAGACAAAAGTCGTATATTAAGTGACTCTCGAGGACACTCGAACGGTGAACACTTTTTTTCACACTTTTTTTCTCCTTTACCCTTGTGTGAATCGATTGGAAATAAGATTTATTTTGAACAATAAGATTATTTGAGTTCAGTGCTTCATTTTCAGAAGGTTTGAAGCAGTAGAAAGTTCATAAAATGAAAAATATAAAAATATCAAGTGTTCATGGTTCGAGTGTCCTCACTGTAAATTGTCGAAGCGCCGAAATGTTAAATTTTTTGAGCGTTAAAGTGGGACGACGATGAAAATTGAACTTTTTCCAAACAAGAGAAAGAGAAACCCGATGTTAAAAAATGAAAAAATAGAAAAACAATAATTATAGAACCAAATGGTCGAAGCAGCAGAAACTTGATAACAATTTTGATGAAGATCAGAAATACTTTAATTTTTGACATGTTTCGATGTAGTCAAACGCCATCATCAGAAATGAATGTTGGAGTGCAGTACATAACTATATATAGAGTGAATTAACAAAAGATATGAATAATTAACGTAATATTAAGTACAATAAGTGTGAAAGAAAAAAACAAAAAACAAAAAAAAAACAACTTTTCAAACGGCTATGTAACAATAACATCAAGATTAACATTGTTTTTTCCAGTTACAAAATTAGATCGATGTTTGGTGTGAAAGACTCTATCCCTAAGGAGCTCAGATCCTTTGTTGTGTATAAATTTACCTGTTCAAGCTGTGGGGCTTGTTATGTCGGTGAGACTTCACGTCATTTTGCAACAAGAATCAATGAGCATCTTAAAACGGATAAAGTCTCGCACATTTACGAACATATAATGTCATCGAAGGTGTGTCTTGCTCAATGCTCGCCTGAGTCTTTTTGCATTTTAGATAGGGCGAGGAATAGCTACGAGCTTAAGATTAAGGAAGCTATTCACATCCTTTGGGAAAAGCCCACTTTAAATCAACAACTTTCTCACTTTAACTTAAAACTATCCTTATAATTGTTACTTATTGTCAGAATTTTTTTTTTTTTTTTTTTTCTTTCAAATTTCTTGTACTTAATATTACGTTAATTATTCATATCTTTTGTTAATTCACTCTATATATAGTTATGTACTGCACTCCAACATTCATTTCTGATGATGGCGTTTGACTACGTCGAAACATGTCAAAAATTAAAGTATTTCTGATCTTCATCAAAATTGTTAGAAAAACAATAGTTATTCAAATTGATCGCCATATTTCGATTCGATGTATGGGCTTTTTGAAAACCGCGAAAGCTGCTTCTAGTGAATTGCATTTACTGACAGTGGAGTTCTTTAAGAACAGCTGTTAGTATGTGTTCATATTGTGAAGTTAAGTTGATCAGCCTTGCTGACGTGTTTCGTATATTATTGTCCGATTGCCTTAAAATAGTTGTTTTTTTCTATAATTGTTTTCTATTAATGATTTTGTTATTCTATAGTTGTAATCTGCCAGTGGACTATAAGGAAGTGGCGCTTTAAGAAAGTTATATTTATTATTTATTATTATTATTATTAAACTGAAACATTGTGGAAGATGTTGGCAATTGTACTGATGCTTTTGGACGTAAGACTGTCTAAGTAAAATAAACTTCAAAAACACAAAACTTAACTCACATTTTGGATTTTATTTTTGATCGAGTGTCTTTATAAGCATTTCTTGACAATTTTTAAACATCATTTTACTATTATTTTAAAGATTTTACCAATAATTACTCATTATTATTATTATTATTATTATTTTTTTTTTTTTTTTTGTAATAGATAAAATACTCGGACTTTTGGCGATAATTTAGGAAATTAGCGGATTTTAAAGAGTATGAAAAAACGCTTTAGGCAGGAGGTTTGGCGACAGTTATATGCTTTCGACCGATTCCAATAGCAACGAACAGTCACAGGTATACTTCGATTCATATCTTTCATTAGTCTGATGCCATTTCGTACCAAAGGAGGTGAAAGAATCGACTTGTGCACTCAGCTGTCTGGAAATGAGTGTTATTTGGTGCCGTTTAAATAAAAGGAAGCATTAATTCGGACTCACTTTCTAACATTCTTATTTTTTCTCATTTAAGATTATAAATTAGTCGAAATGATGTGAACAATCAACTGAATGTTTGCACTAGAATAGAGTTCAGAAAAAATTCTTGTCTTGAGTACTTTGCCTGAAAACTGATTCAAATTACTCGAGGAAGGCGAGATGGCTCTTTAACGAGATAATGAAATTCGAATTTTACCATCGATCTTGACAAGTTTTCGAAAGAAAAAGGCGGAAACCAACCTTCGCACAATAAATATAAATTCGGAAACGGAAAAACCTCTGGAAGTAATTTTTTAAACATTTTAGAGAATTAACTAAGAATATTGTAATAAATTGTTGAGGATAGTATCACACTGAAGGTCTAACTATTTGTAGATATTTTTAATGCAAAAAGAGGACATTCTACTAATGAATGGCTTATCTACTCAGATCTTCTTTGATTTAGTCGTTTGATCGATCGGTCGGTGATTGGTTACTTGGCCAGTAGTTCGGTCCGCGGGTGGTTTTTGGTCGTTTCTTCGGTTCAGTTGGTTGGTTAAATGGTTGCTTTCTTGACTCGTTCTACGGCCGATCGATCGGTTAACGTTGTCCTAGTGATAGGTTCCTTAATTTGTAATGGTGGGTTGGTGTTTAGATGGTTGGCTTATTCAAGGTATGTTCGTCCGTCCGTCGTCGGTCGGTCCATCGGTTGGTGTAGTAGGTGTGGTTACAGCTTCACCTCTTTTCACATATCCTTTTATCTCAACCATTTCCAAGTCTTCAGTAGCATTGTGCCCTTGCCCCTGTTCTGTTTGTAACACTCCAGTTTGAGTCCTCCTTATCTTGCAGATGCCACAGAAAATGCTCCAAAACCCTCGAAGGAATCGAGAGCGAAATTCACGAGATATTGTACCATAAACGAACGGATTACAACAGGAATGAACCAATGACAACTGTTGAGAAAACTTGGAAAGAACTATTAGCATATCGTAGCTTTCGAAAATAATCCAGCCAATCCAGGCTATGTGAACTGGTAAGGTAGTAAAAGTGTACAAAAGTACGATAATAAGAGAGATTTTGATGACTTCCATGTCTCTCTTTCGCGCCATTTTGAGCTGGTTAATTCTGCCACTGTTCAAGCCACACTGGGGAATTCTGTGTCGTTTTAAATACAAGACAATCCTTGTGTAACAGACGGAAATAATAGTCAAAGGGATAACGTACTGGACCACGACTAAAGAGACTGTGTAGACCTTGTTTAATACCTGTGATGGCCAGATTTCTTCACACCACCGAATACCATATTTTTCCGTGACAACATTACTGGGAAGGAGACAAAGATTTGCCAGAAGCCACAGTCCTGCCACAGTACAGCACGTCAACTTGATGGAGGGTCTGGTTTTGAACGGATGAACAATGGATCGACATCGAAATATTGCAATCGTCGTCATTGTAAGGATGCTCACCATTTGGATACTGGAGAAAAATGGAGATAGAAGTTTGCAATACCACTTTGAAGGTTGTATGTCGACGTGGTGTAATATGAAGTATAGTAACACGGAAAGGATATCAGCTACACTAAGGTTAGCAATAAGGATCTCGAATGGTGTCTTTCGGCGTTCTCTGGTAGTGTAAATGATTACAAGGACAAAGAAGTTCCCAATAACAGCAACGACAAAGATGGTAATGTCTATACCAAGCATCACTCTCCTATCTTGCTCATTTGAATTGGAATAACTCTGATTAGAGTTGGAAAATGTAGAACTGTTGCTATTGCGGAGAAAACTTGAGTTATTCACCATTTTTTCAATGCAGATGATCTGACGCCGCTTTGTATTGACGACTCTTAAAACTCCAGTGTATGCGGGCTTAGCCTCGAATCCAAGACTTGTTTTTTTTTTGTTATTCTAATTTCTTAGCACAGTCGTTAGCATATGGGCGTGGAAAAAACTTTATAACTTCAAGACGCATCACTCAAACTATTTTTTTTTTCTGGCCAGCCCACAGCTCACTTCGTGTAGAATCTATACTGAGAATATTGTCAGATGTGTCAAAGGCACTTTAAAAAGACTCAACGATAACAGACTACGTTTCGTTATCATCTCGACAACATCTGCAGGTTTACTAAAGGATGACTTGATAGGAATGCAAGTATAGAAAAAAATCTTTTGATTCCAATATATCTGCATATTGGCAATGTTTATCAATATATATCTTAGCCTAATTCCAATTTGTACCAGAAGCGAGTCAAATTACAGCTCTTACCACGAAGAACGTAAAACTGAAAAATTTTAATAATCTTGCGAATTCAGCTGTCCATGGAAGCGAGCTTAATTAAGTAATTTGGTGTTTCTATAATAGGAACCAGTTGGGGTACACTCTCTAGCTTTCTTCTCTCGGGGGAAGGAAACATTCTCAGATTATAAGCTATATTGAGCTGAAACATTCTTTTTTTTCTTTTTTTTTTTTTTTTTTTTTTGTGAGGTCATTTTTATATTATCCTAAATATTAGATAAACACGCATTATCATCAATATGCAAGGCCAAATATCCTAAAAAAGCCTAGCGGGCAAAACGCCAAGCGCGCAGGCTGCAAATGCATTTACCGCCCTGCTTCGATCTGATTGGTTGAGAGAATGTCTTACGACTGCTGTCAGCCAATCATGAAAACCCTATTTAAAGCGATTGCGTTTGATGTTTTCTTTTTTTGTATGTATAAAAACTTTGTTTTTGAATGAAAATGTTTTATTTAAATTCTAAATTTTGATAATGAAGACTTTGTATGATTTGGTCTTGTGTAATAATGATAATGATCGCTGCGCTCGGGCGCAAAATTAATGCTACTCGGGCCACAAATAAACAATATGCCCTCCAAAAGTCATGTTATTGTCCTATTGAGACAAGTTATTAAGGTGGCCCGCACCTATTTATTTGTTTGACGGGCATGAATTTCTATCGGGTCTTTTTGCATCAAAACCTTGTCTGGATCTACATCTAACATTTGAACATTTGTAGTTTCAAGATTAGGAATAAATTAAAAGTACAAAAGAAAGAGTTCTGCTTCAATGATATTCTTTTGTACTTTTAATTTATTCCTAATCCACTAAACTACAAATGCTCAAATGTTATATGACAACGTTCTTGCAAGTAGGTGTATGTACCAGTAATTGTTTTTCTCCGAAATGAGTAAAATGTTTCGAGATCTTGACGATCTTACAAAATGGCTTTTAGAGAAAAAATGATGAAAAATCCAAGATGAATTTATTCATATTTCATTGAGCCAGTGTAAAAGCCATAGAGGAATATTTACAGCACGTTTCGCGCCAATCTAGTCCTTAGAAGTTGCTACACCTTCCAACATTCAGTGCAAAATTTGCGTAGCAACCCCGGGTAGCAACTTGTAAGGACTAGATTGAGAGAAAACCAGTTGAGCGAATAATTGCAAAAAGAATGCAGAACGTTTCTTTCGTAATTTCTATCGTGAATATTTTTTACAGAAATCAGTCTTCTGAATGCTCAATGCAACCTCTGCCATACGATCACTAAGGATTAGTTTTATGCATAATTTAACCGACAAGCTAAAAGCTTTCTATATATGTAGCTTAAATTTATCAATCCACACTAATCCTTCAAAATGTGGGGACACAATGCTTTTTTAGTTCTCAGGGCAAATTTAATGGCAATCTGTGAAATCCACTCTGAAACTTGATTCTCCTAAATCATTCTCTCAAAACTAGTAAAAAGTTCTTATTTTAGTCCCCAGATAAGAGGTTTTACTATGAGACGAGAGTTAAGGCACTAGGCCATGTGGGATAGGCTCAGAGATAATAATATGCGTAATGGATAAGTTGCGAGACTTAATGTGAGCGACTGAAGAAGACTGGGCCTCATCTACTATTTTTCGTGGGATCTTGCCAGTTCACTAGCCACACGTGCTGACGAGGCCCAATACAGGCCGAAACAGCTGTCCACGGTTTCTAGTTGAACTGGCTGATTTTTCAGTCGACTTGAAGTTGTCAAAGGCCTAACGGCAGTCTTCTTCAGTCGCTCACATTAAGGATCGCAACTTATCTATTACGCATATTATACTCTGAGACACTTATGATCTCTTATCTGGGGACCTAAATAAGAGCTTTTAACTAGTTCTGAGAGAATCAAGTTTAACGGTGGTCTGAAGGAAAATAGGCAATCACGTACTCTTTGAGAATTGTGATTTTCGCATATATTCACTACAAATTCGAGGAATTGCTACGAAGCCACAATTAATAGACCATTTCACGGTTCTCGTCGATCAACCTCAGCCTCGATAGCGTGTAATTTATTCTTTAGAATTTGACTAAAGCTCGTGGAAGTTTTAAGTGTTTCAATAGATATTTTGCATCTCGAAAATGGTCTATTGTTTGATAATGTGTACATTCCTTAAATTACCGTGAGCTGTAGTCAAATTCTAAAGAATATATTACACACTATCGAGGCTGAGGTTGAGCGACGACAACCGTGAAATGGTCTATTCCCCCAAAAAAATCTTAACGGTTTTCAAAAGATCTATTCTTCCTTAACTTTGACATTGCCATTTTGATATACTCATGGTGGAAAACGCTGCTTTACTGCAGGCTCAAATGGCCGCTATTCCTGGCCACGTCTACAGAGTACACAGAGCAACAGGGACAAGGACAAGGATAAGCATTTTCCCGTAATTTTCGACCTAAATAATCCTAGAATGACTCGAGACGGAAAACAGGAAGTCAAATGTGTCCATTTTGGTCGCGTTTTCTCATATCTGTAGTAAGTGTTTACTTACTTAGCAATCAGCTGGGGTGACAAAACTTAGTATTTAATGTATGCAAAACTAATAACCAGGACAAAACGTTAAAAATTACCTCAATACATGAATTATCAGTGTTTGAACGCGATTACTAAGCGTAGACTGAGAAATTTAGAATTCAGTATCGGTTCTTGGTATCCTGTATAGGCCGCGCCGACGAAGGCATTTTATCAGACATGTCTCTAGAGGCAACTTCAACTTAGCTTTTCAAAATTTCTCGCTGGCATGATATCTTTTCCAGGGGAGATCATAGATTTTTGTGTCATTTCGAATAACTTTATGATTTTTTAAATGGAAGAAAATGCAAGAGAAATGGTAAGACTGAAGTTAGAATTTTTCTTATTGATCCTGACTGTTTCCTTATTTGAACACCAAATTACTTATGGTGCTTCCAATTTCCACAAAACTGACAGCTGAGTTTACGAGTTGATTCTGTTCATTGATCAAATTTCTCAACTTTAGCTATTCGTGACAATAGCGTGAATCACGGGCCGCCTCTGGTACGAAAATGACATGTCACGAAGATATAGATTGACGTATACGTGATTAATATATCATTTTGGAAACTGGCGCCAAATCTCTTACATTCGGAAGAAAGAAGAAATGGCTAACAGCTCAAGTTCTCGGGGAGATAACAACAGCTCTATATTTTTCAACTCTAATTCGAAATCAAATGACCTGGAGTTGAAAGCGAAGCTTGGCATAGACATTACCATCTTTGTCGTTGCTGTTATTGGGAACTTTCTTGTTCTTGTGGTCATTTACACTACCAGAGAACGCCGAAAGACACCATTCGAGATCCTTGTTGCTAACCTTAGTGTAGCTGATATCCTTTCCGTGTTACTACATTTCATAGTCTTCGACGTCGACATTCAAGCTTCAAAGTGGTATTGCAAACTTGTTGCTCCAGTTTTCTCCAGTACCTAAATGGTGAGCATGCTTACAATGACGACGATTGCAATATTTCGATGTCGATCCATTGTTCATCCGTTCAAAACCAAACCCTCCATCAAGTTGACGTGCTGCCGCTGCGGCAGGACTGTGGCTTCTGGCAAATCTTTGTCTTCTTCCCGTTTATTTAGTGATGAAAAACCATCATGGAAGGTGTGAAGAAATCTGGCCATCACAGCTATTAAACAAGGTCTACACAGTCTCTTTAGCCGTGGTCCAGTACGTTATCCCTTTGGCTATTATGGCCGTTTCTTACACAAGGATTGTCTTGTATTTGAAAAGACACAAAGTTCCCCAGTGTGGCTTGAACAGTGGCAGAATTAACCAGCTCAAAATGGCGAGAAAGAGAGACATGGAAGTCATCAGAATCTCTCTTATTACATTGCCAGAAATATTGGACATTGTCAGCGGTGTTACGCATGAATGAAAATGAAGTGGTTTTCTAGAGGAAAAATATAACTACATGGTTTCCAAGCACATATTTATATTCAACTATGATGTTAGTAAAACAATTCTTGCCAAAAAATGGTTACTTGACAATCAAAAGAATAACTATTATTTTTCTGTTGATAAGCCTCACCACAGGAAGCCCATGAAGGAAAAAAAAAAGAAGTTTCAAACCTAAATCGTTAATTTAAGCTTCCTTATTGTATCTCAGCAGTCAATAGGAGCTTGTAAAAACAAAATGGCGATATTTAGGGGTTTTTGAAGCTGTTTGGAGCAGTTCTCTGTGGTTTCTTGTCTTTTTTAACTGAAAACTACGAGCTAACAACGCGTCGAATCGCTTAAAATTTAACCTAACTTCAAGCTTCTTGGGAACCTACATTCTGAAGGCATGCTGTCTATTTTGAGCGGTTTTGGATTTATTAAACACTCGTTTGGTGATATCGAGGAGGAGCTCTTTTACTTTTAGATTTTTTCGAGCTCAAATAAGACGATTTTGGGGTCAAGTGTAGCCAGATTTATAGACGATGTATGAAATCTAGAGCTTTCAAAGCCTTTCAAAGGCAAGTAGTCCGGGAACCAATATGTCGCATGATTCAATGATCATTTTACGCTTATTTAGTAGCTTGTGGGTGGGCTGTTTGTCGCGATGTGGAGCTCAGAGAAAATAAAACCCTATTCGCCGTAAATAGAGGAAGCTCTATATTCCCCATACATTTCCTATGAGACTCGGCGGCTATTTTGTAAGCTGAAACGCATCATTGCGCATGTATGAGCAGGCTCATGTCCCATATTTCTGGCAATGTCGTACTTTTGTACAATGTTTCTACCTTACCGACTCAAATAGCTTGGATAGGCTTGTTGGTTTTTGAAAGCTACGATATAGCAAGAGTTATTTTCACGTTTTCTGCACAACTGTTGTTGCTTCACTGCTGTTGTAATCCATTCGTTTATGGAACAATATCTCGTGAATTTCGCTCTCGATTTGTTCGAATGTTTTGGAGCATTTTCTGTGGCATCTGCAAGATAAGGAAGACTCAAACTGGAGTGCTACAAACAGAACAGGGGCAAGGGAACAGTCCTACTGAAGACTTGGAAATGGTTGAGATAAAAGGTTATGTGAAAAGAGGTGAAGCTGTAACCACACCTACTACACCAACCGATGGACCGACCGACGACGGACGGACGAACGTACCTTGAATAAGCCAACCATCTAAACACCAACCCACCATTACAAATTAAGGAACCTATCACTAGGACAACGTTAACCGATCGATCGGCCGTAGAACGAGTCAAGAAAGCAACCATTTAACCAACCAACTGAACCGAAGAAACGACCAAAAAAACACCGGACCGAACTACTGGCCAAGTTACCAAGCACCGACCGATCGATCAAACGACTAAATCAAAGAAGAGCGGAGTAGATAAGCCATTCATTAGTAGAATGTCCTCTCTTGCATTAAAAATATCTATAAATAGTTAAACCTTCAGTGTGGTATTATCCTCAACAATTTATTACAATATTCTTAGTTAATTCTCTACAATGTTTAAAAAATTACTTCCAGAGGTTTTTCCGTTTCCGAATTTATATTTATTGTGCGAAGGTTGGTTTCCGCCTTTTTCTTTCGAAAACTTGTCAAGATGGTAAAATTCAAATTTCATTATCTCGTTAAAGAGCCATCTCTCGCCTTAACTTCCTCAAGTAATTAATTTGAATCAGTTGTCAGCGGGTGTATATAAACTTTGAGACATGCTAAGGATTAATAATTAGGATAAAATACAAATGTATTGACCTCAAAACCTGAATATTTTATTTCAGCTCGATAGTTAATATCTAAGAAAGTTTTTTTTTCATTCTTGCCATCAGTTAGACGAAAAAGGATGTATAAGGCAAAGTACTCAAGGCAAGAATTTGCTCTGAACTCTATTCTAGTGGAAACATTCAGTTGATTGTTCACATCATTTCGACTAATTCATAATCTTAAACGAGAAAAAAATAAGAATGTTAGAAAGTGAGTCCGGATTAATGCTTCCTTTTATTAAAACGACACCAAATAACACTCATTTCCAGACAGCTGAGTACACAAGTCGATTCTTTTTCTTTAACTTTTTTAGCGCCAAATCCTTATGGTCGGAAAACAGGAGCAGAAATTAGAATAAATAGCAAAAAAAAAAACAAGTCTTGGATTCGAGGCTAAGCCCGCATACACTGGAGTTTTAAGAGTCGTCAATAGAAAGCGGCGACAGATCATCTGCATTGAAAAAATGGTGAATAACTCAAGTTTTCTCCGCAGTAGCAACAGTTCTACAATTTCCAACTCTAATCAGAATTATTCCAATTCAAATGAGCAAGATAGGAGAGTGAAGCTTGGTATAGACATTACCATTTTTGTCGTTGCTGTTATTGGGAACTTTTTTGTCCTTGTGGTCATTTACACTACCAGAGAACGCCGAAAGACACCATTCGAGATCCTTATTGCTAACCTTAGTGTAGCTGATATCCTTTCCGTGTTACTACATTTCATAATATACCACTTCAACATTCAAGCTTCAAAGTGGTATTGCAAACTTTTATCTCCATTTTTCTCCAGTACCCAAATGGTGAGCATGCTTACAATGACGACTATTGCAATATTTCGATGTCGATCCATTGTTCATCCGTTCAAAACCAAACCCTCAATCAAGTTGACGTGCTGTACTGTGGCAGGACTGTGGCTTCTTGCAAATCTTTGTCTCCTTCCCAGTAATGTTGTCAGGGAAAATTATGGTATTAGGAGGTGTGAAGAAGTCTGGCCATCACAGCTATTAAACAAGGTCTACACAGTCTCTTTAGCCGTGGTCCAGTACGTTATCCCTTTGACTATTATGGCCGTTTCTTACGCAAGGATTGTCTTGTATTTGAAAAGACACAAAGTTCCCCAGTGTGGCTTGAACAGTGGCAGAATTAACCAGCTCAAAATGGCGCGAAAGAGAGACATGGAAGTCATCAGAATCTCTCTTATTATCGTACTTTTGTATAATGTTTCTACCTTACCAGCTCAATTAGCTTGGATAGGCTGGATTGTTTTTGAAAGCTACTATATAAGAAGAGTTATTCCCGAGTTTTCTACACAACTGTTGTTGCTTCACTGCTGTTGTAATCCATTCGTTTATGGTACAATATCTCGTGAATTTCGCTCTCGATTTGTTCGAATGTTTTGGAGCATTTTTTGTGGCATCTGCAAGATAAGGAGGACTCAAACTGGAGTGTTACAAACAGAACAGGGGCAAGGGAATAATGCTACTGAAGACTTGGAAATGGTTGAGATAAAAGGATATGTGAAAAGAGGTGAAGCTGTAACCACACCTACTACACCAACCGATGGACCGACCGACGACGGACGGACGAACGTACCTTGAATAAGCCAACCATCTAAACACCAACCCACCATTACAAATTAAGGAACCTATCACTAGGACAACGTTAACCGATCGATCGGCCGTAGAACGAGTCAAGAAAGCAACCATTTAACCAACCAACTGAACTGAAGAAACGACCAAAAACCAACGGACCGAACTACTGGCCAAGTAACCAAGCACCGACCGATCGATCAAACGACTAAATCAAACAAGATCTGAGTAGATAAGCCATTCATTAGTAGAATGTCCTCTCTTTGCATTAAAAATATCTACAAATAGTTAGACCTTCAGTGTGGTATTATCCTCAACAATTTATTACAATATTCTTAGTTAGTTCTCTAAAATGTTTAAAAAATTACTTCCAGAGGTTTTTCCGTTTCCGAATTTATATTTATTGTGCGAAGGTTGGTTTCCGCCTTTTTCTTTCGAAAACTTGTCAAGATGGTAAAATTCAAATTGTATTATCTCGTTAAAGAGCCATTTCGCTTTCCTCAAGTAATTTGAATCAGTTGTCAGCGGGTGTATATAAACTTTGAGACATGCTAAGGATTAATAATTAGGATAAAATACGAATGTATTGACCTCAAAACCTGAATATTTTATTTCAGCTCGATAGTTAATATTTGAGAAAGTTTTTTCTTTCATTCTTGCCATCAGTTAGACGAAAAAGGATGTATAAGGCAAAGTACTTAAGGCAATAATTTTCTCTGAACTCTATTCTAGTGCAAACATTGATTGTTCACATCATTTCGACTAATTTATAATCTTAAAGGAGAAAAAATAAGAATGTTAGAAAGTGAGTCCGAATTAATGCTTCCTTTTATTTAAGCGGCACCAACTGAATAACACTCATTTCCAGACAGCTGAGTACACAAGTCGATTCTTTCACCGCCTTTGGTACGAAATGGCATCAGACTAATGAAAGATATGAATCGAAGTACCTGTGACTGTTCGTTGCTATTGCAATCGGTCGAAAGTATATAACTGTCGTCAAATCTCCTGCCTAAAGTCGTTTTTCAAAACTCTTTAAAATCCGCTAATTTCCTAAATTATCGCCAAAAGTCCGAGTATTTTATCTATTACAAAAAAAAAAATAAATAAAAAAATAATAATAATAATGAGTAATTGTTGGTAAAATCTTTAAAATAATAGTAAAATGCTGTTTAAAAATTGTCAAGAAATGCTTATAAAGACACTCGATCAACAATAAAATCCAAAATGTGAGTTGTGTTTTGTGTTTTTGAAGTTGTTTTACTTAGAAACTCTAACGTCCGAAAGCATCAGTACAATTGCCAACATCTTCCACGGTGTTTAAGTTTAATATTAATAATAAATAATTAATAACTTTTTTAAAGCGCCACTTCCTTATAGTCCACTGGCAGATTACAGCTATGGAATAACAAAATCATTAATAGAAAACAATTATAGAAAAAATCAATTATTTTAAGGCAATCGGACAATAATAGACGAAACACGTCAGCAAGGCTGATCAACTTAACTTCACAAAATGAACACATACTAACAGCTGTTCTTAAAGAACTCCACTGTCAGTAAATGCAATTCATTAGAAGCAGCTTTCGCGGTTTTCAAAAAGCCCATACATCGAATCGAAATATGGCGACCAATTTGAATAACTATTGTTTTTCTAACAATTTTGATGAAGATCAGAAATACTTTAATTTTTGACATGTTTCGACGTAGTCAAACGCCATCATCAGAAATGAATGTTGGAGTGCAGTACATAACTATATATAGAGTGAATTAACAAAAGATATGAATAATTAACGTAATATTAAGTACAATAAGTGTGAAAGAAAAAAAAAAAAAAAAAAAAAAAAAAAAATTCTGACAATAAGTAACAATTATAAGGATAGTTTTAAGTTAAAGTGAGAAAGTTGTTGATTTAAAGTGGGCTTTTCCCAAAGGATGTGAATAGCTTCCTTAATCTTAAGCTCGTAGCTATTCCTCGCCCTATCTAAAATGCAAAAAGACTCAGGCGAGCATTGAGCAAGACACACCTTCGATGACATTATATGTTCGTAAATGTGCGAGACTTCATCCGTTTTAAGATGCTCATTGATTCTTGTTGCAAAATGTCGTGAAGTCTCACCGACATAACAAGCCCCACAGCTTGAACAGGTAAATTTATACACAACAAAGGATCTGAGCTCCTTAGGGATAGAGTCTTTCACACCAAACATCGATCTAATTTTGTAACTGGAAAAAACAATGTTAATCTTGATGTTATTGTTACATAGCCGTTTGAAAAGTTGGTTTTTTTTTTGTTTTTTTTCTTTCACACTTATTGTACTTAATATTACGTTAATTATTCATATCTTTTGTTAATTCACTCTATATATAGTTATGTACTGCACTCCAACATTCATTTCTGATGATGGCGTTTGACTACGTCGAAACATGTCAAAAATTAAAGTATTTCTGATCTTCATCAAAATTGTTATCAAGTTTCTGCTGCTTCGACCATTTGGTTCTATAATTATTGTTTTTCTATTTTTTCATTTTTTAACATCGGGTTTCTCTTTCTCTTGTTTGGAAAAAGTTCAATTTTCATCGTCGTCCCACTTTAACGCTCAAAAAATTTAACATTTCGGCGCTTCGACAATTTACAGTGAGGACACTCGAACCATGAACACTTGATATTTTTATATTTTTCATTTTATGAACTTACTACTGCTTCAAACCTTCTGAAAATGAAGCACTGAACTCAAATAATCTTATTGTTCAAAATAAATCTTATTTCCAATCAATTCACACAAGGGTAAAGGAGAAAAAAAGTGTGAAAAAAAGTGTTCACCGTTCGAGTGTCCTCGAGAGTCACTTAATATACGACTTTTGTCTCTCGACTTTTGTCTATTGAAGCAAATTTAACCAAATTTATGTTTAGATGACATATGCAAACTACCATCATGTTTGTAATTAACATTGCACTTTCTTCATGGACTGTTCTTGAGAGTTTAATTAAGTTGAAATATCATATCCTTTTATGTACAAATTTACACCTTTTCCGTCGTAAAAATAATAGTACTTGATATATAGTGTCAACCTGCTAGCTGTATTGCACCTGAAGCTTTGAACTGATCACTGTAATTTGACTCCGCTTCTGCTACAAATTGGAATACACCAGTTTCAGGAATACACATTCGATGACTTTTGCAAATCATTAGCAACAGCCAACTGTAATGTAAAGAATGTGCAAGTTGAATAATACCAATCCCACGGACTTTTAATGGTGTATTTGAATAGATGACTTATAAACGAGGTTAAGCCTGTGCAAATGAGTCTGTGTTCTTCAAAAACAGCGGTTTCCACCCAATGTGAAACTGGAGTATTAGACTAAGATATATATTGATAAACATTGCCAATATGCAGATATATTAGAATCAAAAGATTTTTTTCTATACTTGCATTCCTATCAAGTCATCCTTTAGTAAACCTGCAGATGTTGTCGAGATGATAACGAAACGTAGTCTGTTATCGTTGAGTCTTTTTAAAGTGCCTATGACACATCTGACAATATTCTCAGTATAGATTCTACATGAGGTGAGCTGTGGGCTGGCCAGAAAAAAAAAATAGTTTGAGTGATGCGTCTTGAAGTTATAAAGTTTTTTCCACGCCCATATGCTAACGACTGTGCTAAGAAATTAGAATAACAAAATAAAAACAAGTCTTGGATTCGAGGCTAAGCCCGCATACACTGGAGTTTTAAGAGTCGTCAATAGAAAGCGGCGCCAGATCATCTGCATTGAAGAAATGGTGAATAACTCAAGTTTTCTCCGCAATAGCAACAGTTCTACATTTTCCAACTCTAATCAGAGTTATTCCAACTTAAATGAGCAAGATAGGAGAGTGAAGCTTGGTATTGATATTACCATCTTTGTCGTTGCTGTTATTGGGAACTTTTTTGTCCTTGTAATCATTTACACTACCAGAGAACGCCGAAAGACACCATTCGAGATCCTTATTGCTAACCTTAGTGTAGCTGATATCCTTTCCGTGTCACTACATTTCATAATATACCACTTCAACATTCAAGCTTCAAAGTGGTATTGCAAACTTCTATCTCCATTTTTCTCCAGTACCCAAATGGTGAGCATGCTTACAATGACGACTATTGCAATATTTCGATGTCGATCCATTGTTCATCCGTTCAAAACCAAACCCTCAATCAAGTTGACGTGTTGTACTGTGGCAGGACTGTGGCTTCTGGCAAATCTTTGTCTCCTTCCCAGTAATGTTGTAAGGGAAAAATATGGTATTTGGTGGTGTGAAGAAATCTGGCCATCACAGCTATTAAACAAGGTCTACACAGTCTCTTTAGCCGTGGTCCAGTACGTTATCCCTTTGACTATTATGGCCGTTTCTTACACAAGGATTGTCTTGTATTTGAAAAGACACAAAGTTCCCCAGTGTGGCTTGAACAGTGACAGAATTAACCAGCTCAAAATGGCGCGAAAGAGAGACATGGAAGTCATCAAAATCTCTCTTATTATCGTACTTTTGTACAATGTTTCTACCTTACCGGCTCAAATAGCTTGGATAGGCTGGTTGGTTTTTGAAAGCTACGATAAAACAAGAGTTATTTTCACGTTTTCTGCACAACTGTTGTTGCTTCATTGCTGTTGTAATCCATTCGTTTATGGAACGATATCTCGTGAATTTCGCTCTCGATTTGTTCGAATGTTTTGGAGCATTTTCTGCGGCATCTGCAAGATAAGAAGGACTCAAACTGGAGTGTTACAAACAGAACAGGGGCAAGGGAACAATCCTACTGAAGACTTGGAAATGGTTGAGATAAAAGGATATGTGAAAAGAGGTGAAGATGTAACCACACCTACTACACCAACCGATGGACCGACCGAAGACGGACGGACGAACGTACCTTGAATAAGCCAACCATCTAAACACCAACCCTCCATTACAAATTAAGGAACCTATCACTAGGACAACGTTAATCGATCGATCGGCCGTAGAACGAGTCAAGAAAAGAATCATTTAACCAACCAACTGAACCGAAGAAACGACCAAAAACCACCGGACCGAACTACTGGCCAAGTAACCAAGCACCGACCAATCGATCAAACGACTAAATCAAACAAGATCTGAGTAGATAAGCCATTCATTAGTAGAATGTCCTCTCTTGCATTAAAAATATCTATAAATAGTTAGACCTTCAGTGTGGTATTATCCTCAACAATTTATTACAATATTCTTAGTTAATTCTCTAAAATATTTAAAAAATTACTTCCAGAGGTTTTTCCGTTTCCGAATTTATAATATTTATTGTGCGAAGATTGGTTTCCGCCTTTTTCTTTCGAAAACTTGTCAATAAGATGGTAAAATTCAAATTTCATTATCTCGTTAAAGAGCCATCTCTCGCCTTAACTTCCTCAAGTAATTAATTTGAATCAGTTGTCAGCGGGTGTATATAAACTTTGAGACATGCTAAGGATTAATAATTAGGATAAAATACAAATGTATTGACCTCAAAACCTGAATATTTCATTTTAGCTCGATAGTTAATATCTGAGAAAGTTTTTTCTTTCATTCTTGCCATCAGTTAGACGAAAAAGGATGTATAAGGCAAAGTACTCAAGGCAAGAATTTTTTCTGAACTCTATTTTAGTGCAAACATTCAGTTGATTGTTCACATCATTTCGACTAATTTATAATCTTAAACGAGAAAAAAATAAGAATGTTAGAAAGTGAGTTCGAATTAATGCTTCCTTTTATTTAAACGACACCAAATAACACTCGTTTCCAGACAGCTGAGTACACAAGTCGATTCTTTCACCGCCTTTGGTACGAAATGGCATCAGACTAATGAAAGATATGAATCGAAGTACCTGTGACTGTTCGTTGCTATTGCAATCGGTCGAAAGTATATAACTGTCGACAAATCTCCTGCCTACAGTCGTTTTTCCATATTCTTTAAAATCCGCTAATTTCCTAAATTATCGCCAAAAGTCCGAGTATTTTATCTATTACAAAATAATAATAATAATAATAATAATAATAATAATAATAATAATAATGAGTAATTGTTGGTAAAATCTTTAAGATAGTAGTAAAATGCTGTTTAAAAATTGTCAAGAAATGCTTATAAAGACACTCGATCAACAATAAAATCCAAAATGTGAGTTGTGTTTTGAAGTTTGTTTTACTTAGAAACTCTAACGTTCGAAAGCATCAGTACAATTGCCAACATCTTCCACGATGTTTCAGTTTAATAATAATAATAAATAACTTTTTTAAAGCGCCACTTCCTTATAGTCCACTGGCAGATTACAGCTATGGAATAACAAAATCATTAATAGAAAAATTATAGAAAAAAACAATTATTTTAAGGCAATCGTACAATAATAGACGAAACACGTCAGCAAGGCTGATCAACTTAACTTCACAATATGAACACACACACTAACAGCTGTTCTTAAAGAACTCCACTGTCAGTAAATGCAATTCACTAGAAGCAGCTTTCGCGGTTTTCAAAAAGCCCATACAGTACATCGAATCGAAATATGGCGACCAATTTGAATAACTATTGTTTTTCTAACAATTTTGATGAAGATCAGAAATACTTTAATTTTTGACATGTTTCGACGTAGTCAAACGCCATCATCAGAAATGAATGTTGGAGTGCAGTACATAACTATATATAGAGTGAATTAACAAAAGATATGAATAATTAACGTAATATTAAGTATAATAAGTGTGAAAGAAAAAAAAAAAAAAAAAAATTCTGACAATAAGTAACAATTATAAGGATAGTTTTAAGTTAAAGTGAGAAAGTTGTTGATTTAAAGTGGGCTTTTCCCAAAGGATGTGAATAGCTTCCTTAATCTTAAGCTCGTAGCTATTCCTCGCCCTATCTAAAATGCAAAAAGACTCAGGCGAGCATTGAGCAAGACACACCTTCGATGACATTATATGTTTGTAAATGTGCGAGACTGATCCGTTTTAAGATGCTTGATTGATTCTTGTTGCAAAATGTCGGGAAGTCTCACCGACATAACAAGCCCCACAGCTTGAACAGGTAAATTTATACACAACAAAGGATCTGAGCTCCTTAGGGATAGAGTCTTTCACACCAAACATCGATCTAATTTTGTAACTGGAAAAAACAATGTTAATCTTGATGTTATTGTTACATAGCCGTTTGAAAAGTTGGTTTTTTTTTCTTTCACACTTATTGTACTTAATATTACGTTAATTATTCATATCTTTTGTTAATTCACTCTATATATAGTTATGTACTGCACTCCAACATTCATTTCTGATGATGGCGTTTGACTACGTCGAAACATGTCAAAAATTAAAGTATTTCTGATCTTCATCAAAATTGTTATCAAGTTTCTGCTGCTTCGACCATTTGGTTCTATAATTATTGTTTTTCTATTTTTTCATTTTTTAACATCGGGTTTCTCTTTCTCTTGTTTGGAAAAAGTTCAATTTTCATCGTCGTCCCACTTTAACGCTCAAAAAATTTAACATTTCGGCGTTTCGACAATTTACAGTGAGGACACTCGAACCATGAACACTTGATATTTTTATATTTTTCATTCGATGAACTTTCTACTGCTTCAAACCTTTTGAAAATAAAGCACTGAACTCAAATAATCTTATTGTTCAAAATAAATCTTATTTCCAATCAATTCACACAAGGGTAAAGGAGAAAAAAAGTGTGAAAAAAAGTGTTCACCGTTCGAGTGTCCTCGAGAGTCACTTAATATACGACTTTTGTCTCTCGACTTTTGTCTATTGAAGCAAATTTAACCAAATTTATGTTTAGATGACATATGCAAACTACCATCATGTTTGTAATTAACATTGCACTTTCTTCATGGACTGTTCTTGAGAGTTTAATTAAGTTGAAATATCATATCCTTTTATGTACAAATTTACACCTTTTCCGTCGTAAAAATAATAGTACTTGATATATAGTGTCAACCTGCTAGCTGTATTGCACCTGAAGCTTTGAACTGATCACTGTAATTTGACTCCGCTTCTGCTACAAATTGGAATACACCAGTTTCAGGAATACACATTCGATGACTTTTGCAAATCATTAGCAACAGCCAACTGTAATGTAAAGAATGTGCAAGTTGAATAATACCAATCCCACGGACTTTTAATGGTGTATTTGAATAGATGACTTATAAACGAGGTTAAGCCTGTGCAAATGAGTCTGTGTTCTTCAAAAACAGCGGTTTCCACCCAATGTGAAACTGGAGTATTAGACTAAGATATATATTGATAAACATTGCCAATATGCAGATATATTGGAATCAAAAGATTTTTTTCTATACTTGCATTCCTATCAAGTCATCCTTTAGTAAACCTGCAGATGTTGTCGAGATGATAACGAAACGTAGTCTGTTATCGTTGAGTCTTTTTAAAGTGCCTATGACACATCTGACAATATTCTCAGTATAGATTCTACATGAGGTGAGCTGTGGGCTGGCCAGAAAAAAAAAATAGTTTGAGTGATGTGTCTTGAAGTTATAAAGTTTTTTCCACGCCCATATGCTAACGACTGTGCTAAGAAATTAGAATAACAAAATAAAAACAAGTCTTGGATTCGAGGCTAAGCCCGCATACACTGGAGTTTTAAGAGTCGTCAATAGAAAGCGGCGCCAGATCATCTGCATTGAAGAAATGGTGAATAACTCAAGTTTTCTCCGCAATAGCAACAGTTCTACATTTTCCAACTCTAATCAGAGTTATTCCAACTTAAATGAGCAAGATAGGAGAGTGAAGCTTGGTATTGATATTACCATCTTTGTCGTTGCTGTTATTGGGAACTTTTTTGTCCTTGTAATCATTTACACTACCAGAGAACGCCGAAAGACACCATTCGAGATCCTTATTGCTAACCTTAGTGTAGCTGATATCCTTTCCGTGTCACTACATTTCATAATATACCACTTCAACATTCAAGCTTCAAAGTGGTATTGCAAACTTCTATCTCCATTTTTCTCCAGTACCCAAATGGTGAGCATGCTTACAATGACGACGATTGCAATATTTCGATGTCGATCCATTGTTCATCCGTTCAAAACCAAACCCTCAATCAAGTTGACGTGTTGTACTGTGGCAGGACTGTGGCTTCTGGCAAATCTTTGTCTCCTTCCCAGTAATGTTGTAAGGGAAAAATATGGTATTTGGTGGTGTGAAGAAATCTGGCCATCACAGCTATTAAACAAGGTCTACACAGTCTCTTTAGCCGTGGTCCAGTACGTTATCCCTTTGACTATTATGGCCGTTTCTTACACAAGGATTGTCTTGTATTTGAAAAGACACAAAGTTCCCCAGTGTGGCTTGAACAGTGACAGAATTAACCAGCTCAAAATGGCGCGAAAGAGAGACATGGAAGTCATCAAAATCTCTCTTATTATCGTACTTTTGTACAATGTTTCTACCTTACCGGCTCAAATAGCTTGGATAGGCTGGTTGGTTTTTGAAAGCTACGATAAAACAAGAGTTATTTTCACGTTTTCTGCACAACTGTTGTTGCTTCATTGCTGTTGTAATCCATTCGTTTATGGAACGATATCTCGTGAATTTCGCTCTCGATTTGTTCGAATGTTTTGGAGCATTTTCTGCGGCATCTGCAAGATAAGAAGGACTCAAACTGGAGTGTTACAAACAGAACAGGGGCAAGGGAACAATGCTACTGAAGACTTGGAAATGGTTGAGATAAAAGGATATGTGAAAAGAGGTGAAGATGTAACCACACCTACTACACCAACCGATGGACCGACCGAAGACGGACGGACGAACGTACCTTGAATAAGCCAACCATCTAAACACCAACCCTCCATTACAAATTAAGGAACCTATCACTAGGACAACGTTAATCGATCGATCGGCCGTAGAACGAGTCAAGAAAAGAATCATTTAACCAACCAACTGAACCGAAGAAACGACCAAAAACCACCGGACCGAACTACTGGCCAAGTAACCAAGCACCGACCAATCGATCAAACGACTAAATCAAACAAGATCTGAGTAGATAAGCCATTCATTAGTAGAATGTCCTCTCTTGCATTAAAAATATCTATAAATAGTTAGACCTTCAGTGTGGTATTATCCTCAACAATTTATTACAATATTCTTAGTTAATTCTCTAAAATATTTAAAAAATTACTTCCAGAGGTTTTTCCGTTTCCGAATTTATAATATTTATTGTGCGAAGATTGGTTTCCGCCTTTTTCTTTCGAAAACTTGTCAAGATGGTAAAATTCAAATTTCATTATCTCGTTAAAGAGCCATCTCTCGCCTTAACTTCCTCAAGTAATTAATTTGAATCAGTTGTCAGCGGGTGTATATAAACTTTGAGACATGCTAAGGATTAATAATTAGGATAAAATACAAATGTATTGACCTCAAAACCTGAATATTTCATTTTAGCTCGATAGTTAATATCTGAGAAAGTTTTTTCTTTCATTCTTGCCATCAGTTAGACGAAAAAGGATGTATAAGGCAAAGTACTCAAGGCAAGAATTTTTTCTGAACTCTATTTTAGTGCAAACATTCAGTTGATTGTTCACATCATTTCGACTAATTTATAATCTTAAACGAGAAAAAAATAAGAATGTTAGAAAGTGAGTCCGAATTAATGCTTCCTTTTATTTAAACGACACCAAATAACACTCGTTTCCAGACAGCTGAGTACACAAGTCGATTCTTTCACCGCCTTTGGTACGAAATGGCATCAGACTAATGAAAGATATGAATCGAAGTACCTGTGACTGTTCGTTGCTATTGCAATCGGTCGAAAGTATATAACTGTCGACAAATCTCCTGCCTACAGTCGTTTTTCCATATTCTTTAAAATCCGCTAATTTCCTAAATTATCGCCAAAAGTCCGAGTATTTTATCTATTACAAAATAATAATAATAATAATAATAATAATAATAATAATGAGTAATTGTTGGTAAAATCTTTAAGATAGTAGTAAAATGCTGTTTAAAAATTGTCAAGAAATGCTTATAAAGACACTCGATCAACAATAAAATCCAAAATGTGAGTTGTGTTTTGAAGTTTGTTTTACTTAGAAACTCTAACGTTCGAAAGCATCAGTACAATTGCCAACATCTTCCACGATGTTTCAGTTTAATAATAATAATAAATAACTTTTTTAAAGCGCCACTTCCTTATAGTCCACTGGCAGATTACAGCTATGGAATAACAAAATCATTAATAGAAAAATTATAGAAAAAAACAATTATTTTAAGGCAATCGTACAATAATAGACGAAACACGTCAGCAAGGCTGATCAACTTAACTTCACAATATGAACACACACACTAACAGCTGTTCTTAAAGAACTCCACTGTCAGTAAATGCAATTCACTAGAAGCAGCTTTCGCGGTTTTCAAAAAGCCCATACAGTACATCCAATCGAAATATGGCGACCAATTTGAATAACTATTGCTTTTCTAACAATTTTGATGAAGATCAGAAATACTTTAATTCTTGACATGTTTCGACGTAGTCAAACGCCATCATCAGAAATGAATGTTGGAGTGCAGTACATAACTATATATAGAGTGAATTAACAAAAGATATGAATAATTAACGTAATATTAAGTACAATAAGTGTGAAAGAAAAAAAGAAAAAAAAAAAATTCTGACAATAAGTAACAATTATAAGGATAGTTTTAAGTTAAAGTGAGAAAGTTGTTGATTTAAAGTGGGCTTTTCCCAAAGGATGTGAATAGCTTCCTTAATCTTAAGCTCGTAGCTATTCCTCGCCCTATCTAAAATGCAAAAAGACTCAGGCGAGCATTGAGCAAGACACACCTTCGATGACATTATATGTTCGTAAATGTGCGAGACTTTATCCGTTTTAAGATGCTCATTGATTCTTGTTGCAAAATGACGTGAAGTCTCACCGACATAACAAGCCCCACAGCTTGAACAGGTAAATTTATACACAACAAAGGATCTGAGCTCCTTAGGGATAGAGTCTTTCACACCAAACATCGATCTAATTTTGTAACTGGAAAAAACAATGCTAATCTTGATGTTATTGTTACATAGCCGTTTGAAAAGTTGTTTTTTTTTTTGTTTTTTGTTTTTTTCTTTCACACTTATTGTACTTAATATTACGTTAATTATTCATATCTTTTGTTAATTCACTCTATATATAGTTATGTACTGCACTCCAACATTCATTTCTGATGATGGCGTTTGACTACGTCGAAACATGTCAAAAATTAAAGTATTTCTGATCTTCATCAAAATTGTTATCAAGTTTCTGCTGCTTCGACCATTTGGTTCTATAATTATTGTTTTTCTATTTTTTCATTTTTTAACATCGGGTTTCTCTTTCTCTTGTATGGAAAAAGTTCAATTTTCATCGTCGTCCCACTTTAACGCAGTCAAAAAATTTAACATTTCGGCGCTTCGACAATTTACAGTGAGGACACTCGAACCATGAACACTTGATATTTTTATATTTTTCATTTTATGAACTTTCTACTGCTTCAAACCTTCTGAAAATGAAGCACTGAACTCAAATAATCTTATTGTTCAAAATAAATCTTATTTCCAATCAATTCACACAAGGGTAAAGGAGAAAAAAAGTGTGAAAAAAAGTGTTCACCGTTCGAGTGTCCTCGAGAGTCACTTAATATACGACTTTTGTCTCTCGACTTTTGTCTATTGAAGCAAATTTAACCAAATTTATGTTTAGATGACATATGCAAACTACCATCATGTTTGTAATTAACATTGCACTTTCTTCATGGACTGTTCTTGAGAGTTTAATTAAGTTGAAATATCATATCCTTTTATGTACAAATTTACACCTTTTCCGTCGTAAAAATAATAGTACTTGATATATAGTGTCAACCTGCTAGCTGTATTGCACCTGAAGCTTTGAACTGATCACTGTAATTTGACTCCGCTTCTGCTACAAATTGGAATACACCAGTTTCAGGAATACACATTCGATGACTTTTGCAAATCATTAGCAACAGCCAACTGTAATGTAAAGAATGTGCAAGTTGAATAATACCAATCCCACGGACTTTTAATGGTGTATTTGAATAGATGACTTATAAACGAGGTTAAGCCTGTGCAAATGAGTCTGTGTTCTTCAAAAACAGCGGTTTCCACCCAATGTGAAACTGGAGTATTAGACTAAGATATATATTGATAAACATTGCCAATATGCAGATATATTGGAATCAAAAGATTTTTTTCTATACTTGCATTCCTATCAAGTCATCCTTTAGTAAACCTGCAGATGTTGTCGAGATGATAACGAAACGTAGTCTGTTATCGTTGAGTCTTTTTAAAGTGCCTATGACACATCTGACAATATTCTCAGTATAGATTCTACATGAGGTGAGCTGTGGGCTGGCCAGAAAAAAAAAATAGTTTGAGTGATGTGTCTTGAAGTTATAAAGTTTTTTCCACGCCCATATGCTAACGACTGTGCTAAGAAATTAGAATAACAAAATAAAAACAAGTCTTGGATTCGAGGCTAAGCCCGCATACACTGGAGTTTTAAGAGTCGTCAATAGAAAGCGGCGCCAGATCATCTGCATTGAAGAAATGGTGAATAACTCAAGTTTTCTCCGCAATAGCAACAGTTCTACATTTTCCAACTCTAATCAGAGTTATTCCAACTTAAATGAGCAAGATAGGAGAGTGAAGCTTGGTATTGATATTACCATCTTTGTCGTTGCTGTTATTGGGAACTTTTTTGTCCTTGTAATCATTTACACTACCAGAGAACGCCGAAAGACACCATTCGAGATCCTTATTGCTAACCTTAGTGTAGCTGATATCCTTTCCGTGTCACTACATTTCATAATATACCACTTCAACATTCAAGCTTCAAAGTGGTATTGCAAACTTCTATCTCCATTTTTCTCCAGTACCCAAATGGTGAGCATGCTTACAATGACGACGATTGCAATATTTCGATGTCGATCCATTGTTCATCCGTTCAAAACCAAACCCTCAATCAAGTTGACGTGTTGTACTGTGGCAGGACTGTGGCTTCTGGCAAATCTTTGTCTCCTTCCCAGTAATGTTGTAAGGGAAAAATATGGTATTTGGTGGTGTGAAGAAATCTGGCCATCACAGCTATTAAACAAGGTCTACACAGTCTCTTTAGCCGTGGTCCAGTACGTTATCCCTTTGACTATTATGGCCGTTTCTTACACAAGGATTGTCTTGTATTTGAAAAGACACAAAGTTCCCCAGTGTGGCTTGAACAGTGACAGAATTAACCAGCTCAAAATGGCGCGAAAGAGAGACATGGAAGTCATCAAAATCTCTCTTATTATCGTACTTTTGTACAATGTTTCTACCTTACCGGCTCAAATAGCTTGGATAGGCTGGTTGGTTTTTGAAAGCTACGATAAAACAAGAGTTATTTTCACGTTTTCTGCACAACTGTTGTTGCTTCATTGCTGTTGTAATCCATTCGTTTATGGAACGATATCTCGTGAATTTCGCTCTCGATTTGTTCGAATGTTTTGGAGCATTTTCTGCGGCATCTGCAAGATAAGAAGGACTCAAACTGGAGTGTTACAAACAGAACAGGGGCAAGGGAACAATGCTACTGAAGACTTGGAAATGGTTGAGATAAAAGGATATGTGAAAAGAGGTGAAGATGTAACCACACCTACTACACCAACCGATGGACCGACCGAAGACGGACGGACGAACGTACCTTGAATAAGCCAACCATCTAAACACCAACCCTCCATTACAAATTAAGGAACCTATCACTAGGACAACGTTAATCGATCGATCGGCCGTAGAACGAGTCAAGAAAAGAATCATTTAACCAACCAACTGAACCGAAGAAACGACCAAAAACCACCGGACCGAACTACTGGCCAAGTAACCAAGCACCGACCAATCGATCAAACGACTAAATCAAACAAGATCTGAGTAGATAAGCCATTCATTAGTAGAATGTCCTCTCTTGCATTAAAAATATCTATAAATAGTTAGACCTTCAGTGTGGTATTATCCTCAACAATTTATTACAATATTCTTAGTTAATTCTCTAAAATATTAAAAAAATTACTTCCAGAGGTTTTTCCGTTTCCGAATTTATAATATTTATTGTGCGAAGATTGGTTTCCGCCTTTTTCTTTCGAAAACTTGTCAAGATGGTAAAATTCAAATTTCATTATCTCGTTAAAGAGCCATCTCTCGCCTTAACTTCCTCAAGTAATTAATTTGAATCAGTTGTCAGCGGGTGTATATAAACTTTGAGACATGCTAAGGATTAATAATTAGGATAAAATACAAATGTATTGACCTCAAAACCTGAATATTTCATTTTAGCTCGATAGTTAATATCTGAGAAAGTTTTTTCTTTCATTCTTGCCATCAGTTAGACGAAAAAGGATGTATAAGGCAAAGTACTCAAGGCAAGAATTTTTTCTGAACTCTATTTTAGTGCAAACATTCAGTTGATTGTTCACATCATTTCGACTAATTTATAATCTTAAACGAGAAAAAAATAAGAATGTTAGAAAGTGAGTCCGAATTAATGCTTCCTTTTATTTAAACGACACCAAATAACACTCGTTTCCAGACAGCTGAGTACACAAGTCGATTCTTTCACCGCCTTTGGTACGAAATGGCATCAGACTAATGAAAGATATGAATCGAAGTACCTGTGACTGTTCGTTGCTATTGCAATCGGTCGAAAGTATATAACTGTCGACAAATCTCCTGCCTACAGTCGTTTTTCCATATTCTTTAAAATCCGCTAATTTCCTAAATTATCGCCAAAAGTCCGAGTATTTTATCTATTACAAAATAATAATAATAATAATAATAATAATAATAATAATAATGAGTAATTGTTGGTAAAATCTTTAAGATAGTAGTAAAATGCTGTTTAAAAATTGTCAAGAAATGCTTATAAAGACACTCGATCAACAATAAAATCCAAAATGTGAGTTGTGTTTTGAAGTTTGTTTTACTTAGAAACTCTAACGTTCGAAAGCATCAGTACAATTGCCAACATCTTCCACGATGTTTCAGTTTAATAATAATAATAAATAACTTTTTTAAAGCGCCACTTCCTTATAGTCCACTGGCAGATTACAGCTATGGAATAACAAAATCATTAATAGAAAAATTATAGAAAAAAACAATTATTTTAAGGCAATCGTACAATAATAGACGAAACACGTCAGCAAGGCTGATCAACTTAACTTCACAATATGAACACACACACTAACAGCTGTTCTTAAAGAACTCCACTGTCAGTAAATGCAATTCACTAGAAGCAGCTTTCGCGGTTTTCAAAAAGCCCATACAGTACATCCAATCGAAATATGGCGACCAATTTGAATAACTATTGTTTTTCTAACAATTTTGATGAAGATCAGAAATACTTTAATTCTTGACATGTTTCGACGTAGTCAAACGCCATCATCAGAAATGAATGTTGGAGTGCAGTACATAACTATATATAGAGTGAATTAACAAAAGATATGAATAATTAACGTAATATTAAGTACAATAAGTGTGAAAGAAAAAAAAAAAAAAAAAAAAAAAAATTCTGACAATAAGTAACAATTATAAGGATAGTTTTAAGTTAAAGTGAGAAAGTTGTTGATTTAAAGTGGGCTTTTCCCAAAGGATGTGAATAGCTTCCTTAATCTTAAGCTCGTAGCTATTCCTCGCCCTATCTAAAATGCAAAAAGACTCAGGCGAGCATTGAGCAAGACACACCTTCGATGACATTATATGTTCGTAAATGTGCGAGACTTTATCCGTTTTAAGATGCTCATTGATTCTTGTTGCAAAATGACGTGAAGTCTCACCGACATAACAAGCCCCACAGCTTGAACAGGTAAATTTATACACAACAAAGGATCTGAGCTCCTTAGGGATAGAGTCTTTCACACCAAACATCGATCTAATTTTGTAACTGGAAAAAACAATGTTAATCTTGATGTTATTGTTACATAGCCGTTTGAAAAGTTGGTTTTTTTTTTCTTTCACACTTATTGTACTTAATATTACGTTAATTATTCATATCTTTTGTTAATTCACTCTATATATAGTTATGTACTGCACTCCAACATTCATTTCTGATGATGGCGTTTGACTACGTCGAAACATGTCAAAAATTAAAGTATTTCTGATCTTCATCAAAATTGTTATCAAGTTTCTGCTGCTTCGACCATTTGGTTCTATAATTATTGTTTTTCTATTTTTTCATTTTTTAACATCGGGTTTCTCTTTCTCTTGTTTGGAAAAAGTTTAATTTTCATCGTCGTCCCACTTTAACGCAGTCAAAAAATTTAACATTTCGGCGTTTCGACAATTTAAAGTGAGGACAATCGAACCATGAACACTTGATATTTTTATATTTTTCATTTGATGAACTTTCTACTGCTTCAAACCTTCTGAAAATGAAGCACTGAACTCAAATAATCTTATTGTTCAAAATAAATCATATTTCCAATCGATTCACACAAGGGATAAAGGAGAAAAAAGTGTGAAAAAAAGTGTTCACCGTTCGAGTGTCCTCGAGAGTCACTTAATATACGACTTTTGTCTCTCGACTTTTGTCTATTGAAGCAAATTTAACCAAATTTATGTTTAGATGACATATGCAAACTACCATCATGTTTGTAATTAACATTGCACTTTCTTCATGGACTGTTCTTGAGAGTTTAGTTAAGTTGAAATATCATATCCTTTTATGTACAAATTTACACCTTTTCCGTCGTAAAAATAATAGTACTTGATATATAGTGTCAACCTGCTAGCTGTATTGCACCTGAAGCTTTGAACTGATCACTGTAATTTGACTCCGCTTCTGCTACAAATTGGAATACACCAGCTTCAGGAATACACATTCGATGACTTTTGCAAATCATTAGCAACAGCCAACTGTAATGTAAAGAATGTGCAAGTTGAATAATACCAATCCCACGGACTTTTAATGGTGTATTTGAATAGATGACTTATAAACGAGGCTAAGCCTGTGCAAATGAGTCTGTGTTCTTCAAAAACAGCGGTTTCCACCCAATGTGAAACTGGAGTATTAGACTAAGATGTATATTGATAAACATTGCCAATATGCAGATATATTGGAATCAAAAGATTTTTTTCTATACTTGCATTCCTATCAAGTCATCCTTTAGTAACCCTGAAGATGTTGTCGAGATGATAACGAAACGTAGTCTGTTATCGTTGAGTCTTTTTAAAGTGCCTATGACACATCTGACAATATTCTCAGTATAGATTCTACATGAGGTGAGCTGTGGGCTGGCCAGAAAAAAAAAAAAACTTTGAGTGATGCGTCTTGAAGTTATAAAGTTTTTTTCCATGCCATATGGTAACGACTGTGACGTCAGGGGAGTTATCATTTAATATACAAAACTTAACTGCTACAGATCAATTCAGTTTACCTATAACTCTCATACAAATTATTGAAAATTAGTTTTTAATATAGTAGCAATTGTTTTGAATTAGAAGCAACAACTAATAAACATTAATGCCTCCCTGACGTCACTGTCAGTCAAAACAAGTCTTGGATTCGAGGCTAAGTCCGCATATATACACTGGAGTTTTAAGAGTCGTCAATACAAAGCGGCGCCAGATCATCTGTATTGAAAAAATGGTGAATAACTCAAGTTTTCTCCGCAGTAGCAACAGTTCTACATTTCCAAACTCTAATCAGAGTTATTCCAACTTAAATGAGCAAGATAGGAGAGTGATGCTTGGTATAGACATTACCATCTTTGTCGTTGCTGTTATTGGAAACTTTTTTGTCCTTGTAATCATTTACACTACCAGAGAACGCCGAAAGACACCATTCGAGATCCTTGTTGCTAACCTTAGTGTAGCTGATATCCTTTCCATGTTACTATACTTCACATTACACCACGTCGACATACAAGCTTCAAAGTGGTATTGCAAACTTGTTGCTCCATTTTTCTCCAGTATCCAAATGGTGAGCATCCTTACAATGACGACTATTGCAATATTTCGATGTCGATCCATTGTTCATCCGTTCAAAACCAAACCCTCCATCAAGTTGACGTGCTGCACTGTGGCAGGACTGTGGCTTCTGGCAAATCTTTGTCTCCTTCCCAGTAATGTTGTCATGGAAAAAATTGATATTCGGTGGTGTGAAGAAATCTGGCCATCACAGGTATTAAACAAGGTCTACACAGCCTCTTTAGTCGTGGTCCAGTACGTTATCCCTTTGACTATTATGGCCGTTTCTTACACAAGGATTGTCTTGTATTTAAAACGACACAGAATTCCCCAGTGTGCCTTGAACAGTGACAGAATTAACCAGCTCAAAATGGCGCGAAAGAGAGACATGGAAGTCATCAAAATCTCTCTTATTATCGTACTTTTGTACACTATTACTACCTTACCAGTTCACATAATGTGGATTGGCTGGATTTTTTTCGAAAGCTACGATATGGTAAAAGTTTTTTCCAAGTTTTCTCAACAGTTGTCATTGGTTCATTCCTGTTGTAATCCGTTCGTTTATGGTACAATATCTCGTGAATTTCGCTCTCGATTTCTTCGAGTGCTTTGGAGCATTTTCTGTGGCATCTGCAAGATAAGGAGGACTCAAACTGGAGTGTTACAAACAGAACAGGGGCAAGGGAACAATGCTACTGAAGACTTGGAAATGGTTGAGATAAAAGGATATGTGAAAAGAGGTGAAGCTGTAACCACACCTACTACACCAACCGATGGACCGAACGAAGACGGACGGACGAACGTACCTTGAATAAGCCAACCATCTAAACACCAACGCACCATTACAAATTAAGGAACCTATCACTAGGACAACGTTAACCGATCGATCGGCCGTAGAACGAGTCAAGAAAGCGACCATTTAACCAACCAACTGAACCGAAGAAACGACAAAAAACCACCGGACCGAACTACTGGCCAAGTAACCAAGCACCGACCAATCGATCAAACGACTAAATCAAAGAAGATCTGAGTAGATAAGCCATTCATTAGTAGAATGTCCTCTCTTTGCATTAAGAATATCTATAAATAGTTAGACCTTCAGTGTGGTATTATCCTCAACAATTTATTACAATATTCTTAGTTAATTCTCTAAAATATTCAAAAAATTACTTCCAGAGGTTTTTCCGTTTCCGAATTTATATTTATTGTGCGAAGGTTGGTTTCTGCCTTTTTCTTTCGAAAACTTGTCAAGATGGTAAAATTCGAATTTCATTATCTCGTTAAAGAGCCATCTCGCTTTCCTCAAGTAATTTGAATCAGTTGTCAGCGGGTGTATATAAACTTTGAGACATGCTAAGGATTAATAATTAGGATAAAATACAAATGTATTGACCTCAAAACCTGAATATCTCATTTCAGCTCGATAGTTAATATCTGAGAAAGTTTTTTTTTTTCATTCTTGCCATCAGTTAGACGAAAAAATATGTATAAGGCAAAGTAGTCAAGACAAGAATTTTTTCTGAACTCTATTCTAGTGCAAACATTCAGTTGATTGTTCACATCATTTCGACTAATTCATAATCTTAAATGAGAAAAAATAAGAATGTTAGAAAGTGAGTCCGAATTAATGCTTCCTTTTATTTAAACGGCACCAAATAACACTAATTTCCAGACAGCTGAGTACACAAGTCGATTCTTTCACCGCCTTTGGTACGAAATGGCATCGGACTAATGAAAGATATGAATCGAAGTACCTGTGACTGTTCGTTGCTATTGGAATCGGTCGAAAGTATATAACTGTCGTCAAATCTCCTGCCTAAAGTCGTTTTTCAAAACTCTTTAAAATCCGCTAATTTCCTAAATTATCGCCAAAAGTCCGAGTATTTTATCTATTACAAAAAATAAATAAATAAATAAATAAATAAATAAATAAATAAATAAATAAATAAATAAATAAATAAATAAATAATAATAATGAGTAATTGTTGGTAAAATCTTTAAAATAATAGTAAAATGCTGTTTAAAAATTGTCAAGAAATGCTTATAAAGACACTTGATCAACAATAAAATCAAAAATGTGAGTTAAGTTTTGTGTTTTTGAAGTTTATTTTACTTAGAAAGTCTTACGTCCGAAAGCATCAGTACAATTGCCAACATCTTCCACGGTGTTTCAGTTTAATAATAATAATAATAATAAATAATAAATATAACTTTTTTAAAGCGCCACTTCCTTATAGTCCACTGGCAGATTACAACTATAGAATAACAAAATCATTAATAGAAAACAATTATAGAAAAAAACAACTATTTTAAGGCAATCGGACAATAATAGACGAAACACGTCAGCAAGGCTGATCAACTTAACTTCACAATATGAACACATACTAACAGCTGTTCTTAAAGAACTCCACTGTCAGTAAATGCAATTCACTAGAAGCAACTTTCGCGGTTTTCAAAAAGCCCATACATCGAATCGAAATATGGCGACCAATTTGAATAACTATTGTTTTTCTATTTTTTCATTTTTTAACATCGGGTTTCTCTTTCTCTTGTTTGGAAAAAGTTCAATTTTCATCGTCGTCCCACTTTAACGCTCAAAAAATTTAACATTTCGGCGTTTCGACAATTTACAGTGAGGACACTCGAACCATGAACACTTGATATTTTTATATTTTTCATTTGATGAACTTTCTACTGCTTCAAACCTTCTGAAAATGAAGCACTGAACTCAAATAATCTTATTGTTCAAAATAAATCATATCATTCCAATCGATTCACACAAGGGATAAAGGAGAAAAGTATGAAAAAACCTCAAAGTGTTCGCCGTTCCTCACTGTAAACACGGAAAGTTCTGTGCTGTCTGGAGAAACATTCTAATACCTTGACGTTCAAATTTTAGTCCGGTTCGATGTAAACAAAAGAAACGGTTCCTTGTAATTAGTATGTACTGGTCAAATATTTGAATGGTTAAGAATTCGTCTTCTATCGTGTAAGGCTAGCCATAAACGTTCGAATTTTATTGAACCTTGAAACAACCTCTGATATCTAAGTCAGGGCGCAGGGAATTTAGCTTGTCGGTTTTACGGAGGAAGGAATATCGGAGAACTGGAGACTGAAAACCTAAATAAGCTCTATTCACATGTGATGCCGAGTCACTTAATATACGACTTTTGTCTCTGGTTAAGTAACATCTATCTTCTATTGAAGCAAATTTAACCAAATTTATGTTTGGATGACATATGCAAACTACCATCATGTTTGTGATTAACTTTGCACTTTCTTCATGGACTGTTCTTGAGAGTTTAATTAAGTTGAAATATCATATCCTTTTATGTACATATTTACACCTTTTCCGTCGTAAAAATAACAGTACTTGATGTATAGTGTCAACCTGCAAGCTGTATTGCACCTGAAGCTTTGAACTGATCGCTGTGAACCGCCTGTTGTACATTCTGTAAACGCCATTCATTCTCACGATGTTCATCGTATACCTCATCTTCCCCACTACACGTTAAGATACAAAGCCTGTACATCAATAAACTCAGTGCAATAGCATTCTTGCATGTAAAAAATATATGCATCTCGCTTGTTACGCTAAATTTGATAATCAACACAAGTCTGAGGACAAGAAAGGGTCCATCTTGCATGAGTATACCAGCAAGAATGCCAAAGATATCGCCATGTAGTAACATTTCGCGTCTTGATATCTCCTTAACTTCACCTCGAGCGGTTGTAATGGGATTAATTTTACGCTCCCGAACTCCCTTGTAACCCTTCCCTCGATTACTCAGGTCTTTTTCCGTTAGTCGTCTCTTCATTTTGAGACGTTGGATGTATTTTTCTTTGAGTTCGTCATCACTGGCATTGATTACAGAGTTACCGTATTTCATAGGGTTACCGTATTTGTTATGAGAGCTGATCTTTCTGTTGAAGACTTCCTCTGCTGACGGAGCAGTGTCGACCTATAAATACAAAACAAATTGTACATTATTATTTCTACGATAAGGGAACGCTCATGGAGATGTTGATGGTGTAAGACTTGTTAATGACGATGATGATACTGATGATGATGGTGTTGATGTTGATGATGATGATGCTGGTTGTGGTATTGTTGTTTTCGTTGTCAGTTGTCGTTGTGTCGTTGATGATGATGATGATGATGATGCTGATGCTGATGATGATGGCGATATTGATGATGACCAAATATGATGGCAATAATAATGATGATTATGAAATGATGACGATGGTGATTATGAGATTATGACGATGGTGATTACCTTGTTTGCAGTGATCCTGATTTGGTTGTCTTTACCCGTGGTTGCCGTGGTAACGAGTGTAAACTGCAAAAGACTCCATGAATAGACACCAAGCACGGCGAACGTGATATCTCTTCTTCCAACCACCTACAAAATACCAATGGACGACGGCTGATAAGTTTATCTACTTCGATGACCACAGTAAAGGTGCATTCTGTCTCCGCGAACGATTGCGGCACATGTTAGTCCTATCTTTTGTCCTTGCGCATGTGACATCATAGCCGCCATGTTGGATGACTTGAACAAAAGATTTGGTCTTGGTTTCTTTTGTTATGTCAACCAACATGTCGGCCATGTCTTTGTCCTTGCGCATGTGACGTCATAGACGCCATGTTGGATGACTTGAACAAAAGATTTGGTCTTGGTTTCTTTTGTTATGTCATCCAACATGTCGGCCATGTCTTTGTCCTTGCGCATGTGACGTCATAGACGCCATGTTGGATGACTTGAACAAAAGATTTGGTCTTGGTTTCTTTTGTTATGTCATCCAACATGGCGGCCATGTCTTTTGTCCTTGTGCTTTTGACGTCATAGCCACCATGTTGGATGACTTGAACAAAAGATTTGGTCTTGGTTTCTTTTGTTATGTCATCCAACATGGCGGCCATGTCTTTGTCCTTGTGCATGCTATGTGTATTGAAAACTTGTGACTTAGATGATGATGACGTCTTGGATACGATTACAAACTATCAAATACCTTATCCTCTTCAAACACTTCGAACAGTTCCAATATGTCAGCGGCTGTTCCTACGTATCCTAGCAACAGAGCTGAGAGCTGGTCACGTGTGATGTCTCCACGTGGCAAGAGCCAACGCCCAAGAATGATTCCAATGATCAGTCCAAGCTCACAGATCTTTTTCTGTCTGCTCAGCGTGTTTCCAATTTTCAGGCACTTCATGGAAAAAAATAAATAAATAAAGTCAGATCGACGGTTTCATAATGGAATTGGAGACGACTTCGGAATCAATGATGGCGTAGCGTAGTGCACTCGCCCCTAACCCTTGGGGTCTCGGGTGTGATTCTTGAATTGCCATTGAATTGAATTGAATTAAAGGTTAGTTACTCCGGGTTTTCTGAATTTCTTCTCTCTGCAAATTTCCAATTCGATCTGACGTATAGCCATGGCCTGACTTAGAGGTTGTTTCAGGGTTCGATCTGTGAGTTAGCCATGCCCTGACTTAGATTAGCCCAGAGGTTGTTTCAGGGTTCGATCTGTGAGTTAGCCGTGCCCTGACTTAGATCAGCCCAGAGGTTGTTTCAGGGTTCGATCTGTGAGTTAGTCGTGCCCTGTCTTAGATCAGCCCAGAGGATATAGAATTGGACGTGAAGACGGGATCAAAAGCTTCCGACATTTCTCGCCCCCGATTCAGTCCCACAATCCTTTGCGCTACGAGGATGTTACCAGTCTTCCTCTGAAATTAAGGTGAATATTGCCGTCTATCACATACCCCTTCAGGGCTAGTAGGTGGAGCGGGAGTGGTTGGACTGTCAGACGTCTGAGGTACTGCTGTTTCCCTGGCGTGGAAGAGGTCTATTTCTATAATCCACACGATTGGAACCATCGTCAACATGTAAAAGAAACAGCTTGGCCAGAAACTAGAAGATGATGACAGGGAAAAGAGTTACCCAAATACACCTCTTTAGCTTAGACGTAATGTTTTCCCAATTTCCATGCCACATGTCATTCCCTAGAGTATCATTTCTTTGTTTAATGGTTATGCATGAGAAAACACATGAATATGGATACAACTCAAACAAAGAATCTTAAGGTTCGGACACACGGTGCAACATTGCGCGCAATGTAGCAGGCAATGTTGCTGAAGTAGGATCGCAGCATTGCGTGCAACAAATTGCAACGTGTGACATGGCTCACAACATCGATTGCCTACAACATTGCGCGTAATGTTGCACCGTGTGTCCATAGCTCTATTCTCAAGGAAATGACACGTAGTCTGGAATGGGAAAACATTACGCCCGATTTAAAAAAAAGTCAATATCTGTCAGTCCACGGTGGACTATATGAGAAATAGACCATTAGTATAAGCCAGTTCGGAGTTTCAGAATCGTTTTCAGTGTGCATGTGATTTTATCCCGAATTTCTCACCTTCTTTTGTTTAATTAAAAACAAAAGAAGGTTTAAACAAAAGAAGGTGAGAAATTCGGGATAAAATCGCATGCGCACTGAAAACGATTCTGAAACTCCGAACCTGTTCATTGCCGAAATCGAATAATAGGCTTCATGTACGTTGGATTAATATACTTTTGCTTCGTATGCAAATTGCCCATTTCAGACCACATGACATTCCCTTGAGAAATGTTCTTTTGTTAAAATATTTACACATGAAAGAATCAACTCTCAAGAGTGGCATTACATGGTCTGAAATGGGCACAACAAACAACGAAGCTAAAGAAGTCTTTTGGATTAATACCAAGCTTCCTGCATGTACATGTACACTGTTAATAAAAAACCTTCCAATATTTTTCTTGTTGTTTTTGCTTTCAAGATATCTCCAATAGTGTTTCCCAGCTTTTCCTGCTTCAAAATTATTTGTAATAGAACTTTTTCGGTTTTTGAATTAATTCTATCGTAAAAAAATTCGTCATTGAGAAGATTACACCATTTTGTAAGAAAAAGGGGCCGTATGCATTGTTGACTCTCCAAAACTCTCCTAATTTCGCCTTAAAAATCATGTTTTAAAATTCTAACAATTAGCTTCAAAAACATAGCCATTTTACAATTTCAAAAGGTTTAGGAAGTAGGTTTCTTGAACATCCTTTCTTTTAATATTTTACTTATAAACAATTCTAAAAATTCTGCAAGACCAAATCTATTTTTGTTTTACCCCAACAATACATTTCATAATTAAAAAAATAATTTTCGAAATACTAATCGCGATGTGGAATAAAAAATTAACTGGTAATTGTTTAGTATCACTTATATTATATTTCCTTTATACAAATTTTAATAAAATAATTCTCTTAGTTCAACCCTTCCTATGAAATATAAGAATTATAAGGAGCAGAAATGTTATGAAGTAAAGAGTAGCGATATTAGAAGCCTTTGAGTATTTAAGTAAACTTTGAAGCCGGTAGCTTCAAAAGCAATTGTCAACAATGCATACCAAACGAGACAGATTTTCATACTCGTGAGCAAGTCTATTGAAATATAAAATTTAGCTAAAAAATTTTCTTGTATCGATCTTGATTGAGGAAATACAGAAATATATTTTTTATTTTGAACTGTTACGTGCAAAATAAGCTGGTTTCTTGCTGTGATTTGTGCTTAGTTTCGTTGTAATGCTACCGCGTGATACCCTGATTATGGAATGTACGAATGAAAGCAGTTGAAGTATAACTTATGAAATGAAGAAGTTACTCGCTAAGAACTTCAAATAATAGTTTCTTGGTTTACTTACTATTTGTATTCGTGTCCTTTGCGTACTATAAGAGTGTAACACATCTCTACAAGAAGACATAGAATCCCTATCACAAGCCACCAGTAACTCACGGTCTCTTTACAATTAGCAAGCAGCAATACGGACAGAAACCCGTGAATGAAGAACATAACACGAGTTAATACGGCATAAAATATCGGCAAAAGATCCACAATTCGTTTCATCCAAGGAGAAGCCTTCATCTTGTTAGTAAACCAGAGCATTCTTCTACTTACTAATCACTATTTATTGCCTCTTGGTTTGTAATAAGCCAGAAGCTCTACTCGAGTCCCATAGGAATTCACCTCATTAACTTGCGTGATTTCTAATTGTTTTTTGATTGGTTGCTAGGAGATGTATAACATTTTTATTGACCTTGTGACGCATGGAAACCTTTTGTTTATACACTATTAAGGAATGTTGATAAAAACGTTTTAAAAAATATTTACGGGTTTTTTCTTTTTTCGTACGTCAAAAAAGAAAAGAAAAGAATGTTAGGCGAAAAGTATACTGCAGGATGTAATTTTTTTGGGGGAAAGAAATGTGTAAAGGCCCGTTTGCATGTAAAAGCGCGATAACACAGAGCAATTTTATCTGGAACTTCACTCTGACTTCCAACGGCGTTTACAAGGTACAAGAGGGTTTTAACTGTGAAACGGAGAAGCAATTATTGCCAAAAGTAAAAACGAATTCTGCTTTTAGCAACGAATGTTGCAATTAGTCTCACAACATTTTTCAAATCGCACTGTAGGTTACACGCCGCAATGCTACATTCAACTCGTGCTGCAACGCTCAGTGCGAGACAGACAAGTTGCAGAGAAAAATATGCCCGGCAGCCGGTCACGATCTCAAATAGACTAAATGCCCGGCAGCCGGTCACGATCTCAAATAGACTAAATGACCGGCAGCTGGTCACGATCTCAAATAGACTAAATGCCCGGCAGCCGGTCACGATCTCAAATAGACTAAATGCCCGGCAGCTGGTCACGATCTCAAATAGACTAAATGCCCGGCAGCCGGTCACGATCTCAAATAGACTAAATGCCCGGCAGCCGGTCACGCTCAAATAGACTAAATGCCCGGCAGCCGGTCACGATCTCAAATAGACTAAATGCCCGGCAGCTGGTCACGATCTCAAATAGACTAAATGCCCGGCAGCCGGTCACGATCTCAAATAGACTAAATGCCCGGCAGTCCAAACTTTCGCCAATAACTTTGTGAAAACGTTATCAAAGCGAATCAAACTAGTCTATCTTTGTTTAGAAATGTCAAGCGCTTCTCGTGAGCTACATGGATCGGTTTAGATGCCGTTTGCCTTTAGATATCGTCTTTTAGGTTTGAACTGCCGGGCATCCCGGGGGGGGGGGGACTCCGGGGAAAAAGTATCGGGTATGCTCGTCGTATCTCTTAGGGGTAAAAATCAGCGATTTGGTATCTTTTAGGGTCTTAGATTTGAGGTTTATCAAATCAGCACTTTCTGGTATATTTTAGGGTGTTGAAAAAGGAACTAGCCCATCGCATAATAACGCAATACGTATGCCTGCGTAATCTCGGAATATTACTCAAGGAAAAACATTTCAAAAGCCTTTATTTTTTAATAGTATTATTTTGGTGGTATCTCTTAGGGGTTAAAATTTGCCAAGCCACGCCCTTTTGAAAAAACTTCCGGTATCTTTTAGGGGTATTTTTGGAAATTTCCGACGAGCATACCCGATACTTTACCCCCTGAGTCCCCCCCCCCCCCCCGGGCCGGGCATTTAGTCTTTTTGAGATCGTGACCGGCTGCCGGGCATATAGCCACAGCGGAGAAAAAAACCTTCGAAGCACAAGAGAGCCAACAAGCAACTCTACTCTCGTGTGACACTCTCACTCTCACCGCTACGCCATCCGAGATGAAATCTCTTATCATTAGTCATAAACCGGTATTTTTAAAGCCACTTCGGTTCGGAGCCAAATTATAGGCTAGTACGTCATGGTTGAGCAAAATAGTGTCATGTCCATGTCTTCTATATGTTCTTTATACCATATAGGTCGATACTTCATTGCTTTGTTTCCCTGATTTGCTATCGAAAAAATTCACTATCATTTGCTATATTTTCCTATCCTACACATTTTTATCTATATATTAGTGATTGTCTATAAAAATCGCTGAATTGACAAATTCATTTGAATACGTTGAAGTACGTATAGGAATTAGAATTGTAAGAATTAAGAATAAAGTTTTATACGGATTTGAAATATGGTTTAAAAATTATTTACTCCCGTCGTCATGTCAACGTAGCCACTAGAGCCCTAGAGGTCTGGGTTTTTGGCTTACGTCGATCAAAAAATTACTAGCTCAGACCACTGAAAATTAGCCTTCTGCGCAGCCGCTGTGAAGCGCTTCTGGTTTCCGTCATTCCCCCACTAGCGCTATTGAAAGTATGATAGAAGGAAAACCAAAACTTCAGACGTCGTGAAATATAGACCCCTTGCACGTGACGTCAAAGCAGCTTGGAGGACAAAACAAAAGAATTTCAATCTCCTGAGAATTTAAACCTATTTTGTCTTTCAAATTGAGCTGCATTCCGACGTGCTGCAAGGGGTTTATAATAGGCAATGTGCATCAAAGCTCACAAAGCACTCTGGGAAAGTGAGTTCTTTAAAAATGTAACAGGGAAATCAAAGGAACTATCAGAAAAAAATTACTCTGTTATTTTCGTCTGCTGAAATCCTTTTATTTCCATAGAAAATATCGAAGGAAAAATTATCAGATGAATTTTTAGATGCCAGCCAAAAAAGCGTAAGAACTCACTTTCCCATCATGCTTTGTGCTAGAATTTCGAGCTCATGCACATTGGCTATTGGTTATCTGGGTCGCGTAATAATGAAAATGGTTATGAAACATTTAGAATTATAACCACTGCGATTTTAAGGTAAGAAAGCGTGGTCTGCAATACTGGAAATCCCTTTAATGAGTTGACGACGCCTGGTTACTCATTCAATAGCATGTAACTAGCCTCCCCTCCCCCCTTCATAAAAACCTTTAAAAATTATCGTGGATAGATCCATTAGACCTTTTTGCTCTATCACTATTTTCGACCTCGTGCGCTTTAAGAACAATAGGTGCATCAAAGATTGTACGGAATTTGAACATCTTTAGAATTTGAACAAAAGATATTCGTATTTCATTGTTGTTGAACAATAGTTGTAGTCAAGTCATAATTTCAACATACGTAAGTGTTGTGCATTGGTATGGCCCGACTCGTTGTTAATCACAACAATGAAATACGAGTATTTTGTTCAAATTCTAAAGATGTTCAAATTTCGTACAATCTTTGACGCACCTATTGTTCTTAAAGCGCACGAAGTCGAAAATAGTGATAGAGCAAAAAGGTCTATTGCAGCACGTCGGAATGCAGCACAATTTGGAGGACGAAACAATAGGTTCCAATTCTCAGAAGAAAGAAATTTTTTTGTTTTGTCCTCCAAATTAAGTTGCTTTGACGTAACGTGCAAGGGGTATATAGTTTGACTAATTACGTATTATTCAAAAATTAAATGTTTTGAAATGATAAGAGCATTGAAAAAAAAGAAATGGATTTGTGAAAAGTTGTGCGATCAGTAGGGATTCGACTCCGTCATCCAACATGGCTGCCACTGTCACGTGATCACACACGTGTTTATCTGATAGTTTCTTTGGCATCATCGTCTATCTTGATGGCCATTGCTGCTTCTTTTGGGTTTCCCTGCCAAACAAACCAAACTTGTTAAGTAAATTTATTTCGGAACTCGACATTCAAGGGTTGGGTAGTGATAGTACACTCGTCTCTCGCTTCTTCAGTAGCACAACCGCCGCCCGGGTGGCTCCGGTTGGCTCAATTGGTTGAGCACTGAACTTTCGTGCGGTGGGTCGTGGTTCGAGTCCCGGCTGGACCAACATTCAGGGTCTTAAAATAACTGAGGAGAAGGTGCTGCCTTTGTAATTACATCTACAAACGGTTAGACCTTCCCGTGGCTCGGATGACCACGTAAAAGAACCACTGAGGACGTAAAGAAACCCTGGCAGTGATCACCCTCAGTGTCTACACCTTATACTAACCACCTCTCATGATTGTAAAGCGCCTTTGATCATATATACATAGAAAGGGCGCTATATAAATAATAAATAAATAAAAATAAAAATAAAAATCACCTGTTTTTAGAATAAGTCATGCTTCGTTGTCCTGCTTTCATGTGGACTTTAGACCTGGGACTTTTCGCGTTCTGGGTAAAAAAAATTCAACACGGTCATGACTTAATTGTAACACCGCCTTACCGACATCTTATTATAGACGCATCAAGAGTTCCGCGCTGCTGCTCAATGCGCATGCTCAGGGGATTAAAAAGTGGGATGATATATTGTATAATATGCAATTTTTCGGTATATTTGATTCAGAATTCGCTTAACGGTACGCGATCTTGAATATTTAGTGAAAATTGTACTTGACAAGAAAGATACAACTAAAATATAGCGTATTTTACAAATTTTATCCCACTTTTTAATCCCCTGAGCATGCGCTTAGAGCAGTAGCGCGGAACTCTTGATGCGTGTATACTGGCGACCTCTGGCGACCAAAATGACGACCATGTCTTTTGTCCTTGTGATGTGACGTCATAGTCGCCATGTTGGATGACTTGAACAAAAGATTTGGTCTTTGGGGTTTTTTTTATCAGAAAGATTACTAACTGACTCTCTTCAGTCTTCATTTGTAAAATTAGGAATACCTTCTGTCGCTTTGACTGGTCGTAAGGGTTGAAGACATCTGTTTTCGATGGATCTTGATTACCTAAAATGATTAGATGAGATGTCATCAAGTGAACCTTTCTTAGGCGCGCGGCAGCCATGTTTGCTTGGACATTGGATTTTTTCCGCGTCGCCCTGCATTCAAGAGGTTCCCCTCTCTCCGCCCAACCCTCCTCGCCCCCGACACAGGGAACTCATGAGGACTGCCTCGCTACAAAGGCTATCAAAAATTCAAGATTTGCATATTCAGGCTCCACACGATAACTCGTTTATACGCTTTTCGTATTCACGAGTTAAAATGATTTGAAATGAATATAAAAAATGAAATGAAATGAAATGAAATGAAATAAAATAAAATAAAATAGAATAAAATAAAATAGAATAAAATAGAATAAAATAGAATAGAATAGAATAGAAAAAATAAGATGGAATAAAATAAAACAAACCAATTAAAATGAAATGAAATGAAATGAAATACGATAAAATAAAATAAAATAAAATAAAATAAAATAAAATAAAATAAAATAAAATAAAATAAAATAAAATAAAATAAAATAAAATAAAATAAAATAAAATAAAATAAAATAAAATAAAATAAAATAAAATAAAATAAAATAAAATAAAATAAAATAAAATAAAATAAAATAAAATAAAAGATCGGAAAATTGAAAAATGCTTTATAAACGGAAAAAATATATTGTGTTAATTGAAGAGTTTAATTCTTTTTTTTAAAAAAACGGTTCTCTAATTTATTTTCCTAACGAGAATTTGTCATTAATTTTTCTTTGGAAAATCGCCTTAGATAATAAAATAAAATAAATTTAAATTTAAAATAATTTATGGAGATCACCCTCAGAATTGAACGTCTCAGTATGACGCCTGCAATCTTTCAACACATCCCGATCAATGAAGATTTATTAAGCTGTCATTATTTTCTTCCCAGCGCGTATGGTTTTTGAGGTTGGATAGTCTGGACATCTTAATTAAGTTTGGGAAGACAACATGCGAAGCATCATTTGAAAAGGAAAAAATTAATTGCTAGGATAACGAATTATTCACCCCTTTGGTCAATGAATGTTTTTTGTTTAAAATGAATGGATGTTATTTTTGGCGGAGGATTATTCGTATATCCTGCAGCTCTAGTGGATGAAAATTATACTTTTTATATGATATTGCTATAACTATGGTTAGTCACTCTATCAGATGTTTTATAATGTAAAAACCTTTACTGGTGGTACTTTAAGTGTTACATAAGAGTTCGACGAAAGTTCGTCAGGTTTGAACTTCATTAGTGAAAAACTAAAATAAAAAAATAAATAAAAAAGGGGGAGGGGGAGAGAAAAAAAGAAAGAAAACAAAACAAAAAAACGTTAAAAATATTCCTAGTTTAACTAGTTCTATTTTCCATCTTTACAATTTTGTGTGAGTGTGTTTTTTCTAAGCCTATTCCCTTCAATTATTTTTAATTCAGTCGTCAACAACCACTTCAATTTGAACGTAGAGAATTTGAGCTAATTAACCATTTCGTAAGAGTAGAGTACGTACGTGAGTCACCGTGGGAGGGCAGCCTTCTAAACTTCTGACTTCCACATGCTATATGTTATTTTTGACAAAAAAATACGAAAAAATTGCGAGGAAAATTTGAAATTGTTTAATATAGGGATAACAGAAAATCAGAAAGTTCGTCCAACTGGACTGTTTACTTTGATGAAGTTCCTGACTAAGAATTTAACGGGAACTTTCGTGTTAAAAAATCTACACAAATTTGGTAGATAGATAGGTATAGATAGATATATATAAATTATCAAAAAACTGGATAATAAACCTTCTGGGAAAATGTTGAACACAAAGAAGATTTTGAAGATATATATATATATATATATATATATATATATGTATGTATGTATGTATGTATGTATGTATGTATGTATGTATGTATGTATGTATGTATGTATGTATGTATGTATGTATGTATGTATGTATGTATGTATGTATGTATGTATGTATGTATGTATGTATGTATGTATGTATGTATGTATGTATGTATGTATGTATGTATGTATGTATGTATGTATGTATGTATGTATGTATGTATGTATGTATGTATGTATGTATGTATGTATGTATGTATTTGTTCTCCAAACCAATTAAAGAAAATTTAAACAACTGAAAGAGCAAAAAATATAAATGACCTGGGAATCGTCGTAACTCTCGTCGTCTGTCTAAATTTGTAATACTTCAAAATTTCCAAGTTTAATTTGGTCAATTTTAATATATTAGTTTGAAAAAAAAAAGCGCTTTATTTTGCTTTTGTTTTTTCCCTTATTAAACTAACTCTCTTCATAATTTGAGAAATATTGCCTCTGGCAATATCATTAACAAGATTGTTTACATAAACAGATAAAAAAAAACAAAAAAATACATTTTCGTTAACTTGTGCAGTCTCCTTATAGCAGTAGTTTTTACGCTTGTGACTCTAGTTCCAAAGTAATCTATCGATAATCTATCGTGTAGTCAATTATAAAGCTTCAAATTATTTGTGAAATGAAATTCAAATTATTTACCATCCAAGCAGCTGGATTTTGAAATACATATTTAACCAGGGGCGTTTCTTTAAAGTCTATGATTAATTATCTCCAGGTTTTAAATTGTCAATCGTTTCCAGTTAAGTTCAATATTCACGGAGCTCCTTAATGATATCAGATATGATATTGTGTTGAATATTAGGAAAAACTTATCGATAAGCGAATGCTTAGTTCGTTTCGGTGCTTCAAACTTTGAAGTCGTAAATTCTGCTTTTCCGTTGCTCTAAAACACTTATAAACTGGTCTTGTGGAGAGTTAAGAGGATAGAGAACGAAAGTGAAAGAGTTGAAACTACAATGGCGAATTTCACAGATTTGGGACGAGAGGCGTTCAATCTCTGCCTCAATTCAACTCCAACTTGTTCAGGACGAGAACTTCACTTATCGTTGCTTGGTTTAACGTGTATCATTGGTGTAATTGCTAACGGATTTCTGGCTGTGGCGATTTTTCAGCAACAGAAAAATCGCAAGACCCGAGATGGAGTTTTGATATTGAATTTGGTGGCTTCAAACTTTATTTCTCTTTTAGTGAACCTTCCTCTCGAAACCGTCATCATTTCAAAAATAGAATCTTTATTCCAATGTGAATCTTTCATCGAAAGGTTCGAAAACCTACATTTTGTATGTCACTTTACGTGTAATTTTTCAACGCTGTTTACTCTGGCTCTGATATCCATAGAAAGGTTCGACGCAATCACAAAACTTCCAGGCCAAATTCAAATTACCAGAAAAATGTGCACTGTACTTGTCATTGGTGGATGGGTTGCTTCACTGTCGCTATCAGCGTTTCTGAAATTTGGTCCATTTAAGAGGAACTGCCTGCCATTTTGTGAAAAGTTCTTAAGAAATTCAAGCGATGAAGAACAAACAATTAATAATTCAATAACGGTAACTTTGGTAACAATTTGGATCACGACTTGCTGTACGATTGCTTGTACTAAACTCATTTTGACTGCAAGAATGATAAGAAAACACGAACAGCACATTAAAGACATGTTTGGGCCAAGGAGGGCAATAAGTGAAATTCGATTCACGAAAACTTGTTTTGCGATTTCACTGACTTTTATCCTGTTATGGGCTCCCTATGGTTGGGCAGTTATTGCAGAATCAATTCTTAAGAACCTCGCTAGTTCTTGTGCTATATATTGGACACAGTCAATATCACACACTAGCTCCTCTCTTCTTCCTATTGTCTATATTGCTCTTGATAAAAGAGTAAAAAGATTTTATGGCAGGTTTTTTCGCCGTAATGAGATTCATCCTATAGCGTCGCAGAGCAACTCTTAAAAAGGTACGATTGCAGTTTTTGAATCCTTGAACTATAGAAACTCAATTGGGATTCAAGAGTGTTGTAACGGTAGTCATCACCTCCGAGGTCTCTGGTTGTTCGATTCCTAGACTTGGCATCACATGTGAGTGGAGTTTGTTAGTATCTCTCCCTTGATTCAAGGGTTTTTCTCCAGGTTCTCTGGTTTTCCTCAATCCGCGAAACCTAACAAGCTATATTCGAATTCAATGCGTGAATTAGCCGTGCCCTGAGTTTAATAATCAGTCAAGAAGATGTTTCAGGGTTCGAAAAAAAATTGTTTTGAAGACGAGAATTGTTATTCAAAATTGTCTCACAAAAATTGGAAAATCGCCATTTTAATTGCTATATTAGGAAATAAAATTTACGAAAGCCTAAGAAAGTCGCCTAAGAAAGCTTCAACTTCAATATTGAAAATGTTATATATAAAAACAAGAAAATAATAATTAAAAAAACCTTTATTGAAATAACAAGACATGTTAATTTTATGCTTACTACCATATGTTCATTTTTTTCAAAAGATTAATTTTCTCAAGATTATGGTGACGGGCTTTGTATGGGTGCAAATTGTACTGCAAATGATTTTTATTCACGCATCTGCCGGATCCTATGAAGTTTGTTTAAGCTAGTGTATTCACTTAGTCTTATAGTTATTATAGAAACCTGCGACACGGAAAATTGGCAGAACACCAAGAACTTGGTGATGTTGTTTTTAGTATAGATGGTTATGGATTTGTTTTTTCTGTCTATCTTTCTTTTATATTGTTCACTCGTGTGTGTTTTCCGTCCTTCCTTCCTTCCTTTTTTTTCCTTCCTTTCTTTCTTTCTTTCTTTCTTTCTTTCTTTCTTTCTTTCTTTCTTTCTTTCTTTCTTTCTTTCTTTCTTTCTTTCTTTCTTTCTTTCTTTCTTTCTTTCTTTCTTTCTTTCTTTCTTTCTTTCTTTCTTTCTTTCTTTCTTTCTTTCTTTCTTTCTTTCTTTCTTTCTTTC